>WBNQ01061224.1:0-20301 GCA_013401375.1 Spizella passerina
GCCAGCCCTGCTGCAGTGCCCTGCTGGCAGCAGAGCAGCCTCTCTCCAGAGAGAAGGCATTTCCCCCTTGCTGCACCACAGGCGGTCTGAGAGCTGAGCTGGGCAGCTCCAGCCCTCTGTGCATGGATTATTTCTGTAGGAACCCCAGGAATTCCAGAGCTGGGAAGAGCAGTTGCTCCAGGACTCTGAGTCAGGATTGCTGAGTATCATCTCAAGCATTTATTGCCCCAGTCACTGAGAGGATTTAGCAGTGTTTGCCCCCTGAGAGTCAAGTGCAGCCCCTCAAGAGGCTGCCAGTAGTGCACTGGAACCTGCTGAAGTGACCGTGGATTGCAGAACGTGATTGGTGCAGCTCACAGAAATCCCCTGGTTTGTGTTCCGATGTGTCTGTTTTTGTTCACTGCACAGAATGTTCCTGAGAACTCTCCCTGTAGGGTTTTTTCTGTTCAGTGTCCATTTCTTAAAGCAAAGGTTGAATAAACTCCAGTCTGAGCATCCAGGCTGCTGCTGGTCAGCGTAGGGCTGTGAGTTACACAAGCATTGCCATCCAAAGTTAGGTATAATTGAATACACAGACCTCTGCTCTTCCTCTGAACTAGAAAAGATCATTAGTTCAGTTTAGAGAAATTAGAGCCTAGTTCTAAATGCGAAGCTGAGGTAAAGTCATGAATGAATACATCTTAATTTACAATATTTCTGTTTCAGTAACTTTTAAATTATGTGTATATCTGCATCTTGCATTTTTGTTTGTCATGTTGTCAGAGAAGCAAGTGTATGATAATGTGGTTATCATACACTGTGTTGGTAAATATTCCTGGTAGTACAAAATCGGTTCCAAATGAATTCCGGGTTTTGACTTTGATATTTAAATTATGATTCAGCAAGGAGAACTCAGTAGCCAGAAGTTTGTATCTGTGCTAAGTTCAGTTAATGTCAGGCAAATTCCACAAGAATCTCTCTACTCAGAACCCTTGGTAATGATTGTTACTGGTTTTCCCTTTTTGTATCGACAATTAACACAGTTGCTAATCAAATTCATTGTAACAGGTAAGTTTGGAGAGAAGAAACAGCTGACAAATTCTAGTTGTAGATTCAGTGTTTGTTGGCTCTGCGTGTAAAGAGCTTGTAAGACAAGAGCTTTAGTTGTGAGAACTCATTGCTGAGCAGTTAAAAAATAAATGGACTGCATGAGCTTATTCCAGCAGCACACTCTTGTGTTTTTGTGTCTTGTAGTTTTCAAGAAAAGCAGGCAGGGTGTATTTAACGTTGGGGACAGTAAAGGTAATTTGAATCCATTCATGGCCACGGAGGGAGGTGCAGTTTCCAGGATACTGACTCAAAAAAGCACTGACAGCATGCATCCTGTATTTCTTCACGTTGTAAATGTAGAAGGAGTTTCAAATCCTTTTGGCTTCTCACAGCTAGAAGTGCCACAGAACTGTCTGCTTGATTAGTGATACAGTTTGGAACAAGTATTTTCAAAATCTGGTTAAGAGAGAACTGCTTCCAGCAGGAAAACTTATTGAGGTTATTTCAGAGACAGCAAGTGCACAGCAATGTAAAATAGAAGTTTCCTGCTAGAAATACTGTTTATTACTGTTAGTTTTTCAGCACTATGGAGTATCTGATGTTACACGCTGCTCTTGTGTTGTGGGAAGCTGAGGGTGGGTTTGGGACTAAAACCAGGTAGAGACTGGAGCAAGATCTACAGTGTCTTAGTGTTACCTGGCATGTGGACAACGAGGAGAATGCAGTAATTTGTGAGAGTCTGCTCATGTGGGGAGAAGCAGGATAATGAGTGAAAAGTCCTGTTAGTGTTTCCCTGAAGTGTATAAATAGGAAGGGAAGTGTCCACATTGAAAGCATGTGAATGTGAAACTCAGCTTTGCAGGTGAATCAATTGCATGCAGCTTTGTGTCAGCCTGGCCCAGAATAGTGAACTGATTTACACTTTGTCTTTCAGATGAACCAGAGACACGAGATGCCTGGTGGGCAGAAATCAGACAAGAGATAAAATCCCATGCCAAGGCATTGGGTTGTCATGCTGTAGTGGGCTACAGTGAATCAACCAGCATTTGGTAAATCATGATGATGATTTGATTTTCAAAATGCCACAGAAAATGTATTTCATCATCAGTGGATTAAAAATTAACTATTCCAGTAGAGCTGTTGGTACTGTCTATTCCATAACTACTTCTCAGAGTTTAAGTGAGATTATGAAGTTTCAGTATTAGGCATTTTTATATATGTTTAGATCTGGGTTTTAAGTTTTTTCTAATAAATGTCACAATTTTTTTATTTTAAATTAAAGCTTACAATTTGTTTTGTAGTAACAGTATTAATTTATCCATGAAGCTTTCTAAACCTAATCTACCTAAATAATTAAGACTATTCCTAAAAGTTTATGTATTAAAGTTTCATTATTGGATAACAACTGGCAGACCAGAACTTAAATGGAAGATTTCACATTTGAGGCCCAAAAAAAAGCTTGTCCTGGAGCCAGCTTTGTCTGCTGATATTAAACAGAAAATTACTCTGCTTCACTGTTTTGAATTGTGTTTGGGAAGTAGCAAGCAAATTCCAACATCTGAATTTATTTCCTTTCAAATTGATTTTGCCTAAATGTTTTAAGGTAAAAGCACTCAAAATTTGCTTTTTTAAGGAGAGAAGTTGGAAAAGTTTTGGTTTACCATATTTTCCTCAATTACTCCATCACTGAGGGATGAAAACACTGAAGTGAAGCATTTATTCCTTTGCTTGTCAGTCTCCTTGTAATAAGCATGAATAGTTGTGTTCTTTTTCCTACCCTAACTATGGGGAAAGAATGTTTAGAGCATANAAAACATGGGAAAGATTTTCTCTATTTTTTTCCATATAGTATTTTATACTGAATGCTAGATGTTTGTTTTTTATTTAACAACTTGAGAATTATTAAAGCTCTGTGGTTGTTCTGAGAGCTTGAACTCTGCTCAATCCTAAGTATGGTTGTTTACATGCAAAATGTACCATTTTTGTAATTCTTCCTAGTAAAATTTTACTGTTTTGCCACTTTTTATCTTTCAAGAAGCACCCTTGTCAGTGTTGAGTTGTGAAAATTNTGTGTTCTTTTTCCTACCCTAACTATGGGGAAAGAATGTTTAGAGCATAGGCAGTCAGGTATTGGGTTATTTGGTGCTTGCATTTCTCTAAAGGAGTTGAATGTGGTAGTGTTTGATTACTGATAAAATACTTATTGGCATTCCTATACTGTATTGCCAATTCAGCTTTATTCCATGCTCAAAGCACAAGGCTGTGTGTGTAAGTACTGGTCTGCCAGACGTGTTATGTATGAAAAGTTATTTTGGAAAGAGAAACAAAAACAAAAGACAAGTGTATCATTCTAGAAAACATGGGAAAGATTTTCTCTGTTTTTTCCATATAGTATTTTATACTGCCATATAGTATTTTATACTGAATGCTAGATGTTTGTTTTTTATTTAACAATTTGAGAATTATTAAAGCTCTGTGGTTGTTCTGAGAGCTTGAACTCTGCTCAATCCTAAGTATGGTTGTTTACATGCAAAATGTACCATTTTTGTAATTCTTCCTAGTAAAATTTTACTGTTTTGCCACTTTTTATCTTTCAAGAAGCACCCTTGTCAGTGTTGAGTTGTGAAAATTGAAAGTTAATAAGATGCTGGGGCTCTCAGCTTCCCTTTTACTTTGGTAAAAAATTATGCCTTGTTTTTTTTTAATGTTTACTTGGTTTGCTGTATTTCTTTGCATTTTTAACCACAGAACTGAAAACCATACTTAAACCTGGTTAGCCTTTATCTTGTTATGGTTTTTGTGACACGAGACAAAGCTCTCAATTTGCTTTCTGTGCAATCCTCCTTCACCTTGTGCTCAGGCAATGGTTATGGTTTAAGTACCAAAGAGGATTGTTTGTGATTTTTAACGGGTAAAATTGCACAAGCGCACAGAACTTGGCTGAGCCTTGTAGCAGCCCTTGAGTGTGATGATTTGCTGTGGAAGCAGCCTTAGGCAGTGGGAATTCACTGTGTTGTTGTTCTTTTCTCTTATAGTGAAGAGGTCTGTATTTTGTCCGCATCTGGCACAGCAGCTGTACTGAACCCTAGGTTCCTTCAGGATGGCACCATGGAAGGCTGTTTGGAACAAAGGTTGTCATGGCAGCCTGGCTTCTTTTCCATAGGGTCAGAGAAGGGAGAGGTTGATTTTTTTCCTCAGAGCCAAGATAGTTCTTCTCCATTAGGGTAGGTTACAGTGTTACAGTGCAGGATGCGGGACCAACCACTTTACTGCTTTTCACTAACAACCACCACCACAGGAGTCATGGAGCTCTGCACCCAATTAGATACTCTGTTTTTATTGCTAACAGTCTCCATAAGGTAACGCCTTTGACTACTAACACAGACGTAACTCGGTTTTCTCCTCCGCTGCTCTTCAGGTCTCTTCTCTCTGTTTTGTATCACACCATAAAAATGACAGATGTTTGATAACTTACATAAGCCAGAAGTGGCTGTGTCTGTAATGTGTGTATATCTGCTCCATTAAACACTATCTATGTCTGGGAGATAAAGTAGCTTGGTTATTAAACAAATGTGATGCCAGGTTTTTCCAAAATAGGTGTGTGTTTGTTGAAGTTGATGAACAAAAGCATGAAACTTGAAGTTTCCCTTTGTTTCTGCTCTTGCAATTAGAATTTGAAGAATGAGCATTGCCACAAAATTATTTTTGGAGAAAAAAAGATTAATTAATGCTTATTGGTAATTTATTATGTATTTATCAGGATAGTAATCAAATATTTCGGGGGATAATTATAGTTGTAAGCAAGGCTATTCCTTATTCTTTAGCACTTGCGTTGCTTTTTCCATAATAAATCAGTCGACATGGTTTATTTATAATTTATTATTCTTTCACTTTGTTAGCAGAAGACCATTGTCTTCTAGTGTAGATAGTTTTAAAAACTGTAGCCAGAACTAAAATACTTGGTTTTATAGTCACTATATGACGGAGAGAAAGAAATACTGTGTTTGTAACATAAAGAAAATTTCACTTTTTCAAAACATGTATTCTGGGACTACAAAGAGTTGTGGCATGGATTAGAAGGGAGGTAAAACAGACAAAGCTCATGCTCAACACAAAATCTGTTTGCCAAAGTCTTATGATAACTAATGTTCCAAATCTGATAGACTTGCTTAAGCACCTCTTCAAAATCCCTGAGAATTGTTGATGTGAAACAGAATCCATTTGCAGTGATGCAGTTGGCCTGTGCTTTCCCTGTTCATGATTTTATAGTGGTCATTCCTGGGTTATAAGGAAATAATTCATTTTACCTTATTGTGCTGCTTCTCAAAAGGATGTTTGGTTTGTTGTTTGTATTCTGCTCTTATGGGGTTTTGGACACAATGAGAAAAAGAGAATTTTTGGTGTGTTTGGTACAGCAAGTTCTGTGTACAACTGTTGTATCATAGATTACGTTTGGAAGTTACACTGCTTCAAGCCAGCTCAGTGATGTTACAGGTTTTTATGAGCTGTTGGTCACTGAATGTCCTTTTTCTCAATCCCTGCATAAGAAGTTTCAATGCAAGTTCTATTGCTGGCCTTTTAGCAAGTAGTGTGCACCCTTTTCTTGTGGGTGGTGTATTGTAACACTTGTCACCCTGGTGTAATGGAGCAGAGTGCAGTTGTGGATGATTTGAGCAGGTCTCTGTAGGTGTTTATTCACATGTGCACTTACTGAGCATGGTTAACAAGATGCAGATGTTTTAAGCTTTCTCTCCATAATGTATTTTTAGGATTGAAGAAGCTTCACCACCAGGTTGTGGATTTTGCCATATCCCATATGATGAATTGAACATGCCATTTCCTGCCCACCTCACTTACTGTTACAACTGCAGGAAGCAAAAAGTTCCTGATGTCCTTTTCACCACAATCGACCTTCCTGTAGAGGCAATAGTTGTTGGGAAGGGATGTCTTATTCAAGCCAGGTATCTGTCTAAATCATTCCTTCTAGTCTAGTAAAGTTTTGGAGACCTCTGAAAGAATTCCTGTTGCTAAAATCCAATGTGTCATCAAACCATATAAAACATGCAATTGACATGTGTTCTTGAATAACATTTCTCTCTGAAAGTATCACTGCCCTGGTGTGGGCTTTGAATTCCAGCTTGTAGGACTAAACCCAAAGAGGGGAACATGACTAACATATAGACAGAGATGGCATTGCTATGCTCTGTTTTGTTGTTTTCAGATGAATATTGCTAATGCTTTTGCTCTGAGGGCACTTGGGTTTGGTTTGGCTTTGGGATTTTTTCTTCTTTCCAATGTGTGACTTGAATAACTGTATTAATAGGAATTTTCAGAGTTCTACCACTAGAAATTCCAATAGTAATTTTCTGTACTTGTGCCTGAAGTGTTTGAGACTTGCAGCAGGAGAAACAGATGTTTGCATGGGGGTTCTCACTAGAAGAAGAGCTGAAAATAGAAGTTTTCAGATGGCACTGTCTCAAGGAGCTCTTGTAAAGAGCTGGCACTTGGTGGTACTGCTGCAGCAATCCAGAGGAATTGGAAAGAAGCTGCACCAGGTTATGCAGTGAGGAGGGAGCTGCAGATGTTGAAGAAGCTGCCCTGGGTTATCCAGTGAGGAGGGAGTTGCAGATGTTGAAGAAGCTGCACCAGGTTATGCAGTGAGGAGGGAGTTGCAGATGTTGAAGAAGCTGCCCTGGGTTGTGCAGTGAGAATTGCAGATGTTGAAGAAGCTGCCCTGGGTTATGCAGTGAGGGGGGAGTTGCAGATGTTGAAGAAGCTGCCCTGGGTTGTGCAGTGAGAATTGCAGATGTTGAAGAAGCTGCCCTGGGTTATGCAGTGAGGGGGGAGTTGCAGATGTTGAAGAAGCTGCCCTGGGTTGTGCAGTGAGAATTGCAGATGTTGAAGAAGCTGCCCTGGGTTATGCAGTGAGGGGGGAGTTGCAGATGTTGAAGAAGCTGCCCTGGGTTGTGCAGTGAGAATTGCAGATGTTGAAGAAGCTGCCCTGGGTTATGCAGTGAGGGGGGAGTTGCAGATGTTGAAGAAGCTGCCCTGGGTTGTGCAGTGAGGAGGGAGTTGCAGATGTTAAAGAAGCTGCCCTGGGTTATGCAGGGAGAATTGCAGATGTTGAAGAAGCTGCCCTGGGTTATGCAGTGAGGAGGGCGTTGCAGATGCTCCCTCTGAGCCTCCCCTGCTCTGTCTGTGCTCCTGTTCCAGGCTGTGCCGGCTCAAGAAGAAAGCTCAGGCTGAGGCAAACGCCACCTCCATCAGCAACCTGCTGCCCTTCATGGAGTATGAAGTGCACACACAGCTGATGAACAAACTCAAGCTGAGGGGAATGAATGCCCTCTTTGGGCTCAGAATTCAGATCACTGTGGGGGAAAACATGCTGATGGGCTTGGCAGTAAGTACTGCTGGAATCCTGGGCTGGTTCTGCTTTCTTACGGTATTTTTTCAGGAAAACGTGCAAGTGTTGTGGGATTCAGAGTCATCAGACAGATTAAAATGTCATTTTAAGAGCAAGTATCTTAATTATTGTAAAATCAGGACAGACTTGTCCTTCATAACCAGCAGAAGAAGATTCAAATAGCTTGAAAATGGTAAAAGACAAGCTGATTAAAAAGGGGATGAGAGGAAAAGAAACTTCAAACAGTTAATTGGCACAAATTGTAGAAAAAGATGGTATTCTTTAAAGGTCCTGTCAAAGAGATCCCTGTTCCTCAAACTGAATTTGCAGTTCTGTGACAAATAAGGTCAATTAAGCCTGTCAGGAAATCTTTTGGTTATTTGGCAGCAAGGGGAAGTTCCATTGCCTCTTCTTTGATGGAGCTGAAGAAATAAATTATAGATTTGAGAAAGTCAAGAGATATTCATTAACAATGTTTTCTAACCCCATTCTTTCATGCTAGATTAGAATAGTGAATTTGCTGCTGCTTCCTGCATCAGGGGATGCTGGGCTAATTCTGGCTGCCATCTTCTTCTGTCTTTCACAATCTGTTTCCTGAAAATGGAAATGGGGCTCTCACAACCTCACTGATGCTCTAAATGGTTTGGCCAAATTGCAGATCTTCAAAAACTCAAACTATTTACTTATGCAAAACATACTGGGGCAGAGGCTTTAATTTTTAGTGTGTTTGGAATTTTTAGGCAAGTTTCAGAGTTCCACCATGAGAAATGGAAAAGAGGGAGCTGTCCAAAAGAATAATGAAGTTTTTTCATAAGTGAACAGAAGAGAAAGATCCTTTTGGTTATTTACAAGAGGTGCTGCTGTAATTTACATGTTACAATGCTGTTTTAGCACGAGCATTACGGAAAGCTTTATATGAAAATATTAGGAATTCATGCTCATATACTTGTCTTTTCTTTGTGACTTTTGAAAAGTCTGCAACAGGTGTGTATTTAGCAGCTCTGCCCACGCCTGGAGGCATTCAGATTGCTGGCAAGACTCCAAATGATGGCACCTACGAGCAGCACATATCCCATATGCAAAAGAAAATAAATGATACAATAGCAAAGAACAAGGAACTTTATGAGATTAATCCTCCAGTAAGTAAATCTTTGATTCTTAAAAAATAAAGCGTTCTGATTCAAATATATGCACTGCATATCCATTTTTTCTTACTGAGCCATTCAGAAGAGAAGTTTATTTACAAATAGAAATGCAGACTTCTTTCACTGGATTTTGGAAAGCTCCTGGAATTCTCAGATCCCTGTGCCGCATAGCCAAATCACTGTGGTATTATTTAGGTGTATTTCTCAGTAGAATGATTTTCAGAATGATCTGATTCTTAGAATTGTTAACAACTTGTGGAGAGTTGAATTTTTTTTAAGCTGGGCAGAACATCTGTTAATTTTTACATTCTTTTTAGGAGTTACCTGAAGAAATCATTGGGTCTCCCATTCCAGAGCCAAGACAGCGTTCCAGGCTGTTGAGATCTCAGTCAGAAAGCTCTGATGAAGTGACAGAGCTTGACCTTTCACATGGCAAGAAGGATGCTTTTGTCTTGGAGGTGATAAACATTTGCACTACTCATCTTCATAATTTTCCTCTCCTGAAATATATATTGAAAAAACTTTTCTTACTTATCTCCAAGAACAGTTCCTAGATTGTGTATGATTTTTTCCCTTTTGTATCAATGGAAAAAGTGAAGTATTACATTTTGCTGTGTCTCTTTTCCTTACTCTATTTGCTTAAAGCACAGCTCCGTCTACAGGCTATCTGAAAAAACATTGCCCTGCTGTTCATGAATATGTAGCAGTCTCTAGATTAATAATTAAGAACGGCTAAGAAATGTCCTTCTGCTTGCTTCAAGCAGCAGATCAGACTAATCAAAAACTCAAGCTCTATTTTCATAAACACTGAGGGTCTGTGTTGCCACACTTTATATCTAGCAAATAAAAAGGTTGTATTTTCCTCCTGTTCCAAAGCTCTTACTGTGGCAGATGAAGGTTCAGGATTATTAGTTTCCAGCATGGGATGTATTCAAAGCATTCAAAGAACTGCGTGTGCCAGGAGAGCACATAAAAGATTTTCTGAATTTCAGCTATTGCTTTTCACTACTTAAGAATTCACAAGTTGTGACAATACCTTCCAGTTCTTTCTGCAGCTGCAGGCAACAAGAGCAACACCTGCAGATAAATAAAGGGTGTAGATTTGTTACCTCTCTCCACTGAAATTCAAAGACAATTGAACATTGTGAGCTTTGAAGTCTTTAATACTCCAGCAATGTTTAAAAAGGGCTGGAGTTTGGTCATCCTGTAGAGACAGGCAGTACAAACACCTGTCACTGACTGAAATCCACTTCAAAATACAGCCTGCAATTGCAGCCTGAGGTACATCTGAGGCTTTGTTCATCCTCACAAATCACCATCCTCATGGAAAATAATCGGGAAGAATGAGGGACTACTATAACAGGGGTTTGTTTGAAAACAGAAGTATGAAAGGAGAGTGAAAAAATAACAGGTTGGGCAAGTTTGGGATAATAAATTTAGATTGGTTGGTGCTTTTGCAAAAAGGGTCAAATACCTTTGTAAAAAAATGAGGATTTTTGCAAGGCATTTATAGAAAAAAATACTTTTTATCTGTGGAATCATTCACTACTATCTTATTTGAGAAGTTGGGTTAGGATTAATTGGATATCAGAAGCAATATTCCAGAAGATTTAGTTGAACTCCTGACCAAGCTTTCAATAGTAAAATCATTGTTCACTGGAGCTATGTAAGAAAAAGGAGCAAAAATTTCCTGGTGCTGAGGATGTGCTGAAAGAGGCTGAGCAGGCAGTTATGAGAGGTAAAGATACCTGAGTTGGTTTTGGTTAGTTTTTGGGCTGTTTGTTGAAGGAAAGAAAAAGACACCCCTTTTCCATGGAGAGGGAGAAGAAGACACATCACTTGACAGAAAACCCTTCAGTACTGGAGTTAAATGATAAACGGTTTGTGAAACACTTGATAAGGCAAGGTTGGCAGTTACTGGTAAATGTGGATGGATCTCGTGGGGGTCAGTGAGACAGGATGGAGGTAAAGGCACACCAGAGTATTTACAGCAGCTGGCAGGGCTCTCAGTCTGATCTGAAATAACAGTGTTAAGGCTGATTGATTTCTTTTGGAAGCTTCCTACTGGCACAGCAACATGATTTTCTCAATTATTCCCTTTTTGCAGATTGATGACACGGATGCAATGGAAGATGTGCATTCTCTACTGACAGATGTTCCACCACCTTCTGGTATAGTTACAACCATATTTTTCTCATTTATGCTGTAGTCTGAAAAATGACAAAGTATTACTAGCTTTATTAAAAATTATTTTAAAAATTCCAAGAGAGCTGACAATATTGCTGTTTCTGAGGAGTTTTAGACTGAATTATGGATTTGCAGGTTTCAGGGTAATGAAAGTAGAATGGAGAACTAATTATTGCCTGCTATCAGTTGTCTTTATGCTATTTCTTGTTGTATAGAAATGTCATACCTTTCCCAGCAGGACTGCTGGATCTGGATAAGAGGCAAATATAGGTGTCTATTATGTAGAAATTGCTCTGGACATTTGATTTGTCCTTTTCCTTCTGCTTTTCATTGTGAATTTCCCTGTGTTTCTTCTGAGAAAGTCTTGGTTTCCTTCCTAATAACTGATACAGGTGTTGATCCTGTGATGTCAAGCTCAGAACTGTCCTTGCATTATCTGTTACTATCACCAAGTCTTTCACTCCTCACTGAATATCCAGGTCTGCTGCAGTTGATTTTACTGCCCTAAATTAAGGCCATCAGCCATCATCTTGTTTAATCTGCACTGCCGTGTCCATGAGCTGTCTGATCCCTTGCCTCCTCTGTGGCTCATGGCAATCCTTCTGTTTCATTGCCTTTGTTCCATTTGGTTTGCTGGTGCTGCAGGGTTGGGTTGTTAGGAGCGCGTGGCGAGGGCAGAGCGTGGCACTCACACACTCACACACGTGCCCTGAGGAGCAGGAGGAGCAGGCACCCTAACACCCATCACCTGGAGACGCAGCAGGCTTCTCTGGCAGTGTCCATGAGCTGTCTGAGCCCTTGCCTCCTCTGTGGCTCATGGCAATCCTTCTGTTTCATTGCCTTGTTCAGTAGCTCCTTCAGACACTCGCTCAAATAAACAGAGCCTGCTTTTCTGCTGCTGTGGAAAGCTCTACTACATTAAAAGCTTATTTTCTGCTCTCATGTTATTGTTTCTGCATATCCTTTCTAAATCTTACTTGGTTATTGAACAGAATTTTTGCTTTTGATGTTCTGAAAGGCAGTCCATTAATATTTATACCCTCTGCAAGCTGCTACACAATTTCTTTCCTAGCTCATTTTGTGCTTTTGTGTAGGCCCTACCAGCCTGGCCTCTTTTCTGCTTATTTCACTTTATCTTCAGGATTTCAGAATCACTGACTTGCTGTTAATAAATTATTTTACTCTGCTGTGTAGGCATTATAATTCTGTTTTTCATTTGCAATCAGTCACTGCTGTAGCTCCTTTACAGCCTTTACTGTGCTCTCTGTTAAAGGTTGGCTTTTTAGCTTTTCATATCACACCTTATAAAAAAATTTCCTCGTTTGTGCATAGTTTATCTAATAGAAATAGGTGGAGCAGTTGTGGATTTGGGGTGTTGGCCTCTCCTGCAAGAATTCTGAGTTTGTTTTTTGAATGTTGATCTCATTTCTGGTGTACTATTCAATATTCAAAACCACATGAGGGAAAATACTTGCAAAGCCTTGTCACACATGTTTCCTTTATGAGTAATTTTTTATCACGGTGTATAAAATAGATTTTTTCACAAATTTTTTCTTCACAGGGTTCTACAGTTGCAACACAGAAGTTATGCCTGGTATAAATAACTGGACACCAGAAATTCAAGTAAGGTTATTCAAAATTGAAACTTTGCTAAATTGTGTTGAAATATGCTGTGGAACTGTAAATATATATTTTGAAAGCTAAATTCAAAGAATACCCTTGTGACAGAAATAAAAGCAGTATTTTGGTAAGAACAATACAGTATGAGAACCTGGGCTTTTGTTTTTTTTTTTTTAATGCTGTCATGTAACAAATAACCTATTACAGAAATATAAAAGTAATTACAGTAAATTTGAACTTCAAGGGTTTGGCTTTTGAAAGGTTTGGCTAGGTTTGAAGCCCCTAAAAGGGAACAGATTGTAGACTGTGTTGCTTAGCTAACTTATTTTGTTACTTATTGAACATTAATGTTAACATATTTTACATTATTTTCCTTCTTTATGAATTTGGGTTTAAGACAGTGGATAAAATATATTAGCATATGTTGGCCAAAAATCTCCATGTTTGTTTCTAATTCAGATGTTCACAGCAGTTAGAGTGTCCCGCTTAAGCAACATTAACCCAACAAACCAAACACTCAATAAGAACTTTAATGATCTCTGTGAGAATCTGCTGAAGGTAAGAATCTTATTTCAAATACTTGTTTATGTGTTCAAATGGGGGCCAAGGAACACTCAGCTGCACTGAAATGAACACGTGCCTCACAATTTTGAAAATAGACTGCAGTGTCTCTAATTAGCTGATGGGTTTCTGTAAAGATAGGTCCAGCCTGTTGTAGTGTGTCAGGGAATTCCAGAGCCTGTGGAAGCTGAGGGAGTCCTTTGACCAGCAGGGCACTCTAGACACAGAATCAGCTCCACAGTGAATAGCGTTCTGCCCTGACTGCACAAATGGAATTCTTCTCAAGGAAAGTTTGATAGCGTTAGATGACTTCTGCTGTGAAGAAAGTTTTGATCCCTAGTTTCTCTGACATAAACCCCCTTTTTCCCTGAGTAACACAAACGCTCCCCTGTGTCCAACAGAGTTTGTATTTCAAGCTGCGCTCCATGGTGCCCTGCTGCCTCTGCCACGTGAACTTCACCGTGGCTCTGCCCGAGGACGAGCTGGTTCAGGTGAGGGACTGGGAGCTGGGATGGACTGGTTCAGGTGAGGGACTGGGATGGACTGGTTCAGGTGAGGGACTGGGATGGACTGGTTCAGGTGAGGGGATGGGATGGACTGGTTCAGGTGAGGGACTGGGCACTGGTTCAGGCTCAGGTGAGGGAATGGGAACTGGTTCAGGTGAGGGACTGGGAACTGGTTCAGGTGAGGGAATTGCTGCTCCCAGGCACAGCCCTGGGTAGTGCTTGCTGCTCAGGGTAACTGGGGCCAGGATTTGATTTACTGCTGCCTCTTAATTTCAGCAAAAAATGGATGCTGAATTCTTAGGTGGTTTTTCCTTATTATGTTTCTGTGCAAAGAACTGCTTGTTAGCAAAACTATTTTTCAGATTGCACAAGAGATCAGTTTAGCTAATATGCCTGATATTCCTGATTTGCAGATTGCAGTCACAGCTGTTGCCATTACATATGACAAAAACCAAGCACTGCAAGCCAACAAAGCACCTACAGAAAAATCACAGCAAAGAGGTAAATATTGTGAGGCATCTTTCCTTTTATCCCCAGTGCCTAATAAGTCTGGGTTGTAATTTCAGTTGCATGTACAGATCACAGACCACAGAATATTCTGAGTTGAAAGGGACCCACAAGGATCATCAAGTTCAAATAGACCTATTTTTCAGGGAGGATCTTTCAACACATCGAGGTTTTTTAGAGTTCATGTACTTGACCTCCAGCAGGATGACTTACTTATCAAGAATTACAGATTTCTTTTAAATAATCAACACTTTTATAGTACTTTCTTATTCTGTCTATGGTACTACTTTGATTAAAAGGTTGGTGTCACAGATGATGATATTTCTGTTGTGTTTTGGAACAAGTGTAAATCATCATCAGGGAATACTTGCTCTTATAAGTATAAATTTTGTCTGTACTCAAAGAAGGTGGAAAATAAATTATTTTTGATACTTTAAGAAACCCCAGCCTTCTGCAAGCCCTTGAGCAGGTCAGTAATAGTTTTGGAGTTGAGTGGAGCAGATGGAGGGCTGGAATAGGCTGCTGTGGTGTGCAGATGTCACCTTGCCAATGAAGCAGCAGCTGATGCTAAACTGCAAGTGTGCAGTCTGCAGCGGGGGCTCAGACAGAGCTCTGAGCACACTCAGTTGTTCAGACAGGAATTCAATACCAGCACAGAGCCACATGTTTCTGAAACATTAGTTATAGCTGACTTCTTCAGTGCAGGGAAGGGTTTCCTTTCATGTGAAACAAGTGCTCACCTTTATTGTAATAGCTGACATAGATCCAACTGCAGAATCAAAATAAAAATGCGTGAATGCCTTCATTTTTCTCCTAAAAACTCCACATCCTCTTCAGTGGAACACAGGCTGTGTTCAGCGTTGCAGCAGGATTTGTTTCTGCAGAACTGCATCACTTTATGCACATGCTGAAAATACCTGCTCCAGTCAGACCTGGCTAAACTGACTTTGCTTGTAATTACTGGCAAATCTTATTTTGGGGTTAATTATCGGTTGGCCATATTTTCTTTCTTGAAGCATCTACAGACAATGAAGAACAGCTCCAGTTTCCCTTGGAACTTTCCTCTGATCCCCTTTCTTCTCAGCCATTCTCTCCAGCTAAAGGTCAGTTAAGAGGAAGAATATTCAACTGTTGTTTTTTATGGGTTTTGAGTTCTGCTCTTTCATAGTTGTAGAGGCTTTAAAATATCTGTACTTCACAGGCTTTAAATGTGCTTTGCTTCCTCAGCATAATGGGTGTATTTACTCCTGATGTGGAACTTTTTGAGAATCCCAGAAGATGGCTTGGCTGATCATTCTGTCTATATTTCCTGTCTTTACATTTAGAATACTGAAGGTGCTGCAAGGCACTGGGTGTTGGTGTCATCTGACAGAACTATCAATTACCTGACAATTGGCCTTGTCCCATAGTGAAATGGCCCACATAAAGCACCTCATGTTTTCTCAGCCTCACAGAATTCATCTCATTGTTTTCAAGATGGGAAATACTTTATCTGCCAGATGCACGCAAATTTCCTTTGAGTGAGAGGAGCCTACCCTTGTATAGTGAATAATCTGTACAGTGCAGCACACTGCAGCTGTTAAACAGCTGCTTCATTTTACCTGAGATAGAGCTGCAGTTCAAGAATGGCTGTCACAGTTCTTCTGTGGCTGCATTAAAGATTCAATTCATTGAAATCAGCTGTCTTTAATTCCTTCTCCCTTGTTGCATTATCTACCAAAATGGTTACTGGGAGGAAATTAAATGTCTCGGAATTACTGTAAATGTTTGAGCTCCTTTTTGCCTGTTACATCAGTTGTGTAAAGAAGAGTGCCTTCCACACTTACTTGTATTTTCAGAGGCCAGATTAATTTCAGCAAAAAGATTTATTGATTTTTTTTAATGCTTAACTTTTGATGTGCTACATTTTTATTTTCCAATCGAGAAGCTCTCCAGAGATTTCTGCTGGTGTCTGTAGGCATTTCTGGGCTGTGCTGTGTGTGCTGGGCCCTGGCCAGAGGAGGGCAGCCTGTTCCCATGCTCCCCTTTTCCCTGCTCCCACATCCCATATCGGGCTGCAGGCAGAGCACTTCAGCCCGAAAATTATTCCATCTGTCATTTCTTCACAGCCTCCTTGTAGTTACATGTGCTTAACAGGTTATTTAACATGTCTCTACTTTTCTGTAGGACTGCTGTTTAGAAATACTGGTTTACAGTCTTATTCAGTAGTGACCTTTGATGAATAAACATTAAAATTGCAAGGTAGATTTAGTAAAGTGAACTATTTACACTAACTCTGCTATCAGAGTGCACAGGATACTATGTAGAGGGTGGGTTTTTTTCATACTTGACTCTAAAATCTTTTATAAGGGTGGCAGAATCGTGGAGTAGTTTGGGTTGGAAGGGGCCTTAAATCCCATCTCATTCCCACCCTGCCATGGCAGGGACACTCCCAGTGTCCAGCCTGGCCTGGGGCCCTGCCAGGGATGCAGGGCAGCCACAGCTGTGCCAGGGCTGCCCTCCCTGCCAGGAACAATTCCCAATTCCCAATGTCCCATCCAGCCCTGCCAGGGAACAATTCCCAATTCCCAATGTCCCATCCAGCCCTGCCCTCTGGCAGTGTGAAGCATTCCCCCTGTCCTTCACTCCAGACCCTTGGAAATTGCCCTTCCCATCTTTCTTGGAAGCTCTTGTCCTGTAACTGTGCCTAATAGATGATCTGAACGCAATTAATTTTGTTTTGTTAGAAGTCCTGGAGGGTGCAAGTTCCCACACAGGTATTCCTGCTGCTCAGAGAGGTGAGTTTCCTTAATTTAGCCGTCTGCCAGAACAGAATGAGCATCCTTGGGATATTGGTATACTCTTTTTGGATGTGTCTTACTGCAGGAAGCGTTTCCTGCTTACCTGAGAGTGCATGCTCTGGTGTGGCCTAATGAGATCCCAAGGTTTTGGTGTGATTTTTCACTATAAAGTGAGATTTGTGGTACTGCCAGCCTCTCTGTCGGGTACATTGACGTAACTTGATGGGACAGACCAGTCCCTGGGCAGAGAGCTGTTTTGCCTGTGTTCATTTGAAGTTAGCATGTGTTCCTCCCGTTTCTTCAGGACAATGAAGAAACGGTGTTTGCAACCCCCCTTTTTTTAAAGATGTGCAAACACCCCTGCAACTAATCCCAAAAGTCATAGCAGAAACAACTCCTGCTGTTATTGTAATGCTGGTGGGAGGGGTGTTGGAGGGAGGATGTGGGCCAAGGGAGAGTGTTCTGTAGGGGACACTCGTTTGTGTTTGAACAGAGGTGTTGTTTCAGTTTGTGACTCTTATCCTCATCACCAAGGTTTTCCTTTTTTCACTCTGTAGGTTAGTTATTGATAAAGACGTTTGGGAAATGTAAATCCCGATCAGCAGCTCTTTGTAAGGGAAAAAAAGCAATGAAAATTAAAAAAGGCTTAAATAAAGTTTAAAAAGCCATAACTTGCAGCCTAAATTGAGATTATAAAAAACCCTAATCTAGCATAAGTCCTTAATGAGTGTATTTGCATGTTTTTCCAGTGCTGAGGTCCCACTCAGGCAGCTGGGTCAGAGCTGGACACCACCAGGAATGGGTGCTTTGGTACTTTGGCTTGGAGCAGTCCGAGCCCAGCCTGTAACTTTTGCTCGTAGCCAGAGCTGCACACGGATGGTTGTTCTCTCTCAGGCAGGGAGCATTGCCTCCTCAAACAGGAGCGCTGAGATGAGCAAGAGACATCATCCATACATTTTTTCCTGTTTTTTTTCTTTTGTTTTTCTGTCTGTGTTTCCAGCAACGTCAGTTGATTACAGTTCCTTTGCAGACAGATGCAACAGCTGGATAGAGCTCATTAAACTGAAAGCTCAGACCATAAGGCGCGGATCAATTAAGACAAGTAGGCGGCTGTTTCTACCACGTTCTGATAATCTGAGCCATATCTCTGATTTCCCAGTGGTGACTTAGGGGAGTGCCCTGCCCCTGCCCAGCAGGAGCACTGCAGGTCTCTGTGAGGCTGCAAACTGCTGGCATTGTTCTGTTACCTCACGTAGGGCTGATGAACCGGAGCATAAAAAGCCAAATGAAATCTTGCTGTCATTAGTTCTCCATACGTGTGTACGCCTACTAATTGTATGACATCCACTGCATGGATGTAGGTGTATGTATGATCTTGGAAAATTGGGGGTGAGAAACAGGAAGCAATCACCAAGGGGACAGTCAAGGCAATGGTCACTAAATTAGCAAGTGGTGAGTTGGTTTTCAGCAGTTCTTTGGCCACAGGTCTGCAGGTCTTGCTTAAATTAGCAGAGATTAATACCTGTTTTAATGGAAAATGCTGCACTGGGGAAACACAACAACTTTCACACTTCCTGTAATTTGTTCTTCCAGCAGAATACATGTTTCAAAATGTTGGCACTTTTTCCTTTACCTTCACATTATAACTGATGGTTGTGTGTGCCGCTGCTCGCCTCAATGTTTTCCTTTCGCAGGAATGCCACTCTCTCAATAAATGCCATTCCAGCTTCTTGTCTCCTTTTGCATGCTTTGCATGATGATTTCCTTTCTCACGTATGTGGCTGAGCATCACAGGCAGCTGAATGTTGTCACCAAGCTATTTGGAAAACCATAAAGAAGAGTTTTTGTGTTTTGAGGAGCGCTGCTGGATCTCGATTGTTATTTCCTGCTGTTTTTTCCCGTTTTTCAGCTGCTTCCCTTGAAAAGGCAAGTCCATTGGCTGAGGGGTACTTGAGGCACCGTTCTGTCCCGTCAGGCACCAACTCCACTGTCTCAGTGGTTAAGATGACTCCTCTTTCCTTCCTTCCTGGGGCGAAAATAACCAAATACCTTGGGATAATCAACATGTTCTTTATACGAGAAACCACTTCTTTGCGCGAGGTGAGCTGCATGGCAGGGAGGCCTTTTGTGCCAGGGAGCAAGGTTTTGTTGATTGTAGGAATCAGAGGTTTGAGTTGAGGGGTGGCACAGCCAGGGAGCAGAATTGGTGTCATTTGGGGGAAGGGGCTGAGTGCAGCATGAGTTCCTCTGTGGTGCTGTTGTCACAGAGCACATGAAGCCATTTTCTGTCTGGCACTGTTAGGAAGGGGTTAGTTAACAACTGCCACTGCTGCTGGTTTGGGTAGAACACTAAACCAGTGAGTTCTTAAACAGAGCTCTATGGAAAAAATGCATCTTTGACCAGCAGTGGCAGAAGTTGGGATCATTTGAGCCCAAATTAAATGCTAAAGAAAAACATAAGTAATCTATTCTTCTCTCATTCAGCAAGCTCAGTGAGGAAGGTTCACAGTGTATTTGGATAATTCTTTGGTTAATATTTCATTGCCCATATCATAGATAATGTTATGCTGACTTTTAACGTTACATTCTGTGCGTTCTCTGTAACTAAACTTTTTGAGCATCAAAAATGACACCATGAGTCTGTGACCATGCAACCAGCTTAGAGGTGAGGTTCAATCCCTGAGCTCCATTCTGCATTGGAAAAACAGATAATCCTCTGAGCATGTCAAAATGCAAGCCATGTTCCTTTTAGTTTTCCCGTCCTTTTGGGAAGTAGCTGTAGCTTTGCTTTTGGCCACAGAAGAAGAATGCACTTCTTGCCTGGCTTGTCAGTGCTGAAGAGTTTGCTGTTTTTTCCCAATTACACATTGCTGAAATTACAGAGCAGATGTTAATAAAAGTCATCAGTCTTCCTGAAAATAGGCTGGAAACCCTCTAGAGAAACTTGGATCAGACAAACTTTTTGTTTAGATCTTGCAAGTTACTTTTACCTTCCCCTTCTAACTTGAGAAATCCACGTGTGCAAAGGACGGTGTTTCCAAAAGGATGTTGGAGCAGGGAAACGGGCACAGGCCATTGCTGGACTCAGTGCAGATTGTGCAGGTGCACATCCAGCAGCTGGTGAGCTTTGCTGTCAGTGACAGCAGATCCCAGCAAGGATCCCATCCTGTCTGTCGCTGCAGGCCCCTGTCAATGGTCCCTCTCCATCTGATTTGTGATGTTACCCTTCCAACAGGGAGTGGCTTTAAAGTTCTGCCCACCATGTGGGACTCACTGAGATTTTCAGCTGATAGGTATGTAAGAGAAGTACCCAGCATCTTGCGGGCAGGCCCAGTACCACATGTGATGTCTTTTTTCCATTGCAGGAGGGTGGTGTCAGTGGCTTCCTGCACGCTTTCATTGCTGAAGTGTTTGCCATGGTGAGAGCCCACGTTGCAGCTCTGGGAGGGAATGCAGTTGTGTCCTACATAATGAAGCAGTGTGTTTTCATGGAGAACCCAAACAAAAATCAGGTACACTGGGGTGTGAAATGACAAGTGCTCTTGTGGTTAGTGTGATATAAA
>WBNQ01061225.1:0-14666 GCA_013401375.1 Spizella passerina
CAGCAACAATTGGTGACCACACTGGGCTGAAGGAAATAAGGGTGAGCACGCACAGGGAAGAGGTCTCTGCTTCTGAAACCTAAATCAAACCCTAAATCATTTCTAAATCAAGTGAGATGGAAGCTGGGATCCATTGCATAAGAAGTCTACACATTTGTGCTTAGACTTCTAATCATAACTTTATTATTAGATTAGGTGTGATTTTATTTCTTAAAAAATGGTATTAGTAATTCAGGTTATCTAAAGTTAAACTAAACTCTTAAAAGAGCTAATAAGTGTGGTCAGTGATTTTAGTACCACTGATCCCTGATACCCATGACAAAAACATGAAGCACATCTTTGCAGCCATCAGGGGAGGCAGGGCACACAAAAGTGATGAACGAAAGTTTTTAACAGCTTTTGAGGATGGATCAGAAAGGCAGCACAAGTACCTATTTAGGATATTTAACATACCATCTGCCTTCAAATAAAGCAGATTCAAGTGAAGCTGAGCAGCACAGGGTGTCTGTTCCAACAAAAACTTAATTTAAAGCAGCAGTTTCCACACCAGATTAGGTCAAAGCTCAGCTGTGCTTCTGCATGATCTAGAACCATGCAGAATTTTTAAGATAACCTTAATTAAAAAGCCCTAAATAACCTCTGCTATAAAATTAGAAGGAAGTTTTCTATTTTCTGATAGAAAATTCTCTACTTTCAAAATTCTCTACTTTCTCTAGCTTTCAAAAGGCAGGGACTGGGGATGGGCCAATCTAGAAATACAACAGGATGTCAAGGCAAATTTCTGGGATATTATTTTCTTTCTGGGATATCATTTTCCTTCTGGGATATCATTTTTCTTCTCCCAAGCAATGGAAGTAACAGTCCATGTGTTTAATTCAATGATACTCAAGATTCTCTGAAGGTTCAGTTTATCTGAGAGTGAAGCTGTGACTGAACTTTATCAATTTACATCAGGAAAATGATGTTTCTTTCTCTAATAAGCCCAGGAAATGTAGCTACAACCTTTTTAATTGCCAGAACAAACTCTTTGGGACTCTGCTGGTAAGTTGCTAGTAAGAAGTTGTTGGGAAGGATGAAAGTTTCACAAGAAAGTCTCACAGATATGTGTGCTTAGCAGAAAGATTTTTGAATGTAGAATCTGAAGAAGGAATAGAGACGGGAGCAAGTTTTGATATAGAAGAAAAGAATTGCTGAGCCAGTCTTACTGGCTAACCAAGAAGGAAAAGGGTGTGTTAGTTAGAAGGGGTTTTTATGGCTTAGAGCAAAGGATATACCCACCTCAAACAAGATGTTTTTACCAAGCAGAAAGATAGCACAGGCAAACAAGNTGGAGCTGACAGCTGTGGGCACAGCTCTGTCACCCATGGCCCTGGGCTGCTGTGACACCTTGGATACAATGAACTGCATTTGGAGAGCTGCCTGGAGCCCTGCATCCTTCATTCAGGCTCTTACAAGAAATGATCACTTTTAATACACAACCAGCCCCTTTCATCCCAGCCCAGCCTTTTGCAGCCCTGTCCTGCAGCAGCCTGTGCTCAGGACGGGGCCTGGGTGGTCCCTGACCAGAAAATCGAGGCTGGAAAGTTAAGCTGCAAAGTCACAAAGGCAAACCAGCTGGAGTGGGTGACTCCAAACTGTTCTGCTCTGCTTCCCCCTCTGAGAAGCCCTCTGTAAGCCCACAGTTTGCTAAACTTCTTAAATCATTCCCCTCGTGCTTTTTAATCAGTTCTTCTTCACATTTGTAAATGTCGCCCACAATTCCTTACAAGTGAAGAATACACACTTGCATATAATTAAGATCTAATCACTCAAAGACATAAACCAGGGCCTAATTTCAGTGGCATAGGCACTTCAACAGCAACAGGCAGCTCCAAGCAACCTTTGGGATCCCCTGCACTGATCTGTATGCAAACATGGTCACCAAGGCTTGGCATCCAGAGCAGCAGAACAGATAGGAAACACACCCAGATTAAGTGATTTCAGGGAATACTGAGCTAAGAACTAAGCATAGATCTTGCAAGTCCCAGGTGCACATCTTTTCCACAAGATCATTTATTCTCTGTCAACAGAAACTTCTGTGTGAACCAAACCCAAAAAATGGAAGACAGATATCAGCCTGTAACTCAGGTCCTGGATGATAAATACAAGGCGTGATTTTATTCCTTAAAATAATATATTAATTACACAGGCTATTTAAAGATAAACCTAACTCTTAAAAGAGCTAATAAAGCAATTACTGAGTTATAGAAAGAGCCCATTAAGTAACTGCACTGCAAAAACTGTGGTTGAACAACACCCACACAATTTCTCTCTGGAGTATTTTTCTACCCTAAGCTGATTTTTCACTGGAAATTCCCGAGGTTTTGGAAAGTTGAAATTCAAGCTTCCACAGGATCCTTCTCATAAAATTGACATCTCTCTGTGTTTGCATCCAGATTACAGGCAACGTTACTCAGTAAACTCAGGCCACCTAGATCTGCCATCTGATTCTGTGGTAAAAAACATCAAGGTGCTACAGGTCAGCCCAATGCTGGTCTTCCCTCCCACTCATCTCCTGCATAAGATGATGAGCAGATTAACATGTTGATAAAAAGAATTTGATCTTGAGACTACTTAACAGGAATTTTTCATTTCTAACATCTCATTCATCTGCTGCAGAGCCTGGTTCTGCCACTTTCACTCCTAGTGAGCTGTTTTTTCTGTGGAACAGTCCCATCTATTTCAGTGAGATTGTTTGCAGAATAAAAGATTACTCAGTGGGAGAAAGCCCAAAACATACCTGAACACATATCTGTCTCATATCTGTCAGAACATTTTTCAACAATTCCCTCCTGTGGGTTTGGGAGCAATGTTCACCCAAGGCATGTGAACCACCAGGTAACAAATCATTCCCTGCTGTTCAGGACTAGACACATCTGCTCCCAGAAACAGAAGCACAGTGCCATTACAGAATAAGGCCAGCTCTTAAAACATTTTAAATTTGACTAATTCTTCCACTGAGGTCTTTCTTAAAGCCTTCTTTTCTATTAATGCCTTTCAACCATTAGAAAAAAAGAATCTAATACAAGGAAAAATCTGTGGATTAATGTTAAGCCCTTTTTTTCTGCGATTATGATTAAATCTTCCTTTTCCTCACATATTTTGCAGGCAGTCTTGTATTTTTTTTTTTGCCTGTGCAGTCCTCTTTGAGAGCTTTTTAAATTCTTCTTGTGGCACAGAGCCAGGGCAGTAACAGCACACTGGGGGGAAACAACTGTCTCCTTCATCCACTCCCTGATGTATGTTTGTACACATTTTATTGGTGCCATCAATGCTCTGTGCACTCCATCACTGCCTGTGCAGAGGGGCAATAGGGAGAGCAGCAGGACACGTGCAGTTTAAGAGATAAATTACATATATGCAGTAGTTTAAGTACTCCCCTCCCTTAAGATCCTCACTCTCATCTTGGAGTGATAAGAATATGTTGAACAATTGGTTTGGTTTCACAGCAGAGCTCAAATGATTTTACACTGTGCATCTACGGCCCCATAAAGTCTTCCTGAAGTTTTTACAATGTTTATATGAATATTTAACATTCAGCAATGGAACACTGTTTTACAACTTTCCTACCTGACTTAGTGCTTGCTGTTTTATTTTGGCTACACTATTGCTGGTAGTTCTTATTTGCATAAAGTTGCTTCACTAAAGAAATAAAGATGTATTTCAACTGAAACAGCATGAAGTAGGAATAATTTTTCTCTTTCTTCTGCCTTGTTTCCTTAAAAAAAATAATCTTGGATTGCTTGAAAACAGAAATAAAGAAAAAGAAAAATTCCTGGTAAGAAACAAGCCTTGTTAGAAGCACTTTAAGTAAACATCCTTCAGTGCTACCTTTCATATTGAAAGTTAAAGTAATTATCATGTAATGAATACATGCAATATAATGAATTATTAGGTATCTAAACTGTTTCTTTAACTTTAGTGACAATTTTCTACAACTAGGTTGCTAATAATGATCTGTGCAACACCATCCTTATCTGCTGCATCCACATAGCTCCTTAGCAAGGAAAAGGCAGCTACCAGGCTTTCCTCTTCCTGAAGGGGCAGGATGTGGACACAACTGATTTATTAACTTCCAATGGCTTGGACTGAAGTAAGACCTCTATTAATGACAGAAATTAAATCCTTCCTAAGTTTAAGACTAATTGTTTGTAGTTTGGGTTTTGGTTTTATTTGAAATTTATCCACATTTATCTATTTTACTGCACTCACCTTGACCTGCAATTTCCAATAGCATGGAAACCAGGCTTCAACTCACAGTGGCATAACCCTAACATACTGCATAAGCCCAACATGGAAGATTTGACACCTCCAGACAAAAAGAAATCCCCAAATCTACAGGCTGTCATCCACAAACAGTCTGGTAAACACCACATGCAATGGCAAACATGCTCTGGCCAGAGGGGTCTGAACTATTATCCTTCCAGCATTGTGGCAAGCAGGAATAACATTAAATAATCCTAAATTGCTGGTCTTGTGGTTCTTGGCTTCTTTTCTGCCTCTGTAAGAGTCAGGATTGAACGGCTAGAGATGGTATTTCGTGTTCAGACTCAGACGTTTATTATTTCTTATCAATGTTACAGTCCTACATGTCTTGAGTTCTACAGCTTTATACTAACAAGCTACAAAATGGCTCACTATCTTTCTCTACAAGGCCTTTTGAGGAAAAATTATCCAATTAAGAAATGACACCTAAATTATTTTCACTTTTAACCAAATAACTAATCACTCATGTGCTGCAATGTGAACTTTTTTATCAATTACATAAAACCACCCAAACCCATGGAGAAGAAGGTCAAGAAGAAGGTCAAGAAGAAGGACCAGCCTCTGCCCTACAACCTCTCTAAATTTTTATATATTTTATTGTATTCTAAACCCTTAAACTCTAAATTTTCCACCCTGTGATATTACACTCTTCTATTCAAACTCCACAGCCACAATCCCAGTTCTATCATTCCATTTTGGAAGCCTTCTCCATGGTCTCAGGTCAATGCAGTGTTCTCCTGGGGGTCAGTGTTTGTCAGCACAGAAAGTTTAAAATCCTCAGCATGCAGGACTCCAACACTAATTCACCTCTACACAGCACCCATGGCTTGGGGTTAAGGAGAAGGAAGACACCTCCATCTTCCTCTCCTCCTCCCCTGCTTTCAGGACATCTGTGTCTGAGGATGGATAGTTTATCTGGAGTCAACAACTGACCTAAACATGGAAACAATTTACTTTCATATTCTTCCTGCAGAGGGTTTTCCCAAGTCTAAACACGTTCATTGAAACACACACTGGAAAGAGGCAACTCGCCCTCGATTCATTTGTGAATTTCATGACAACTTTGGACCCCAATCGTGTCCCTTTCTCTCAGGTGAATGAGCTTTCCCCTCTTTCACTTGTGTCATGGTGTCCCTTCCAGAGGCTGCTCTCATCTTTGGAGAGGATTTCTGTTCCATGAGCAGTGCTGAGCTTTTGAGGGGCTGGCAGATAATAAATCCCATCCTCTCTTTGTTTACCAATAATTTGAAACATCTGATTCTTCCCAACATCAAATATGCACCACAGAAAGAAGAATAAGGCAGAAACATGGGAAATATAAAACTACTCTGCAATAATACTATGAGGAATGTATCTAAACCCACACACAGCTGTGTCTTGCTGGTGTAACACAAACTCACTTTTTCTCCTGTAATTTCATAATTTACCTCGGGTTAGAGAGGACCCTTCTGAGGGCAGCAATGAGGTGCTCCCAGATTCTCCAGTCTCCTTCACCTTGTTTCAATGTCACCAGGTACAAAACTCCCAAGAAAGCTGAATCTGTACAGAAGATGGAAAGGGAGAGCTCAGCTTAGCTGCATTACTCTTTTGTATTTTGGAAATGGTTACTGGATTTGCTGGAACTGTTTACAGAAATGCTTAACTGTAAGCAAGTATTAAGGTATCTTGAGAAACTTCTAAATTCTAGCTGAGCAGAAATCCAAATATTAATCTGCAAGCACAGAAACAATGCTGTGCAATTCAGTGGGTTTAATTTGAACCCAGGGATTTTGAAAGCATGAAAGACACTGCCAGGCAAGAGGATCAAGCACATCACTGGGATGTGCTGAAACCTAAACCAGGGACATTTTTAATTTGCTGTAGCCAGGGATAGGGGAGAGGAAATCAACTTGATCAATGTATCAGGTGATGAAGAGCCCACCCTCCAGGAGTGTTCAGAATAACACATGCTGAACAGTCCCAAATAGCAGCTAAAGACCATCCAGAGCTTTTTGAAGGCAAAGTACAAGCAAAATACAGGTCATTCTAGTAATTGCTGCATGCATTAGGCCATTGGGTAGATAATGCTACTGAGAAACCTCCCTCCTCCTGCTCATGAATGACAAGATAACCTGAAAAAAAAAGAGGTTTGTCACTCTTGTAATATCAATTACACATGAAAAATAGATCCTTGCAACTGCTTCTCCTTATGTAATGCATTATTTACACTGCTGGCTTGATCACTAACACTGTGGAGAAATAATTTAATAAGACTGATTGAGGCAAGGGAAAAAATAAGTCTATCTTACAAGCAGAAGTTAAAGGTTGCCACTCTGATTTGCTGCTCAAAATGTTTGATAGGATGTCAAATGAGTTCTAGTTTTGGAACATGACTACTATTGCTCTACAGAACCCAGATATTGATAAAAATTTAGCTCCAGGCACAGGTACTTAAAGATACAGTAGGAAATTGTGATCATCATATAATACAAAATAAAGCCAAATTAAAAGTTGGCCCAATGCATTTTAATGTTGATATGTAATGATAAAGCACCCATGGGATTTACCAAAGAGCTCCATAGGGAAAGTCCTGGAAGCAATCTGTGCAGTATTTATGAATTAGGGCACTCAGCAGCTGATCACCAATGATCACTACAGGTTTACTAAAGCCAACAAGAGCCTCTTGTCCTCCTGCCCTGCAGGAACTCACTCATGCACTAGAGCTCACACTGACAGTGACAAAAAGTAGTGGTTTCACCAGCTGACAAAACCAAAGGTGGCAGAGCCAAGTCAGAAAGGTTTCCAGCAGTGAAGCACAGCACACTGCAGCAGCCTGCTGTGGGGGCACTCCCAGCTGCTGGGAAATACCCAAACACCTCCAGTGTGAGTGCTGGGCAGAGGAGGAGGATGGTGTGCACAAGGTCAGCAGGAGGCAGTGATGCCTCAGGTTTAGCTTTTATATTTTTCACACTCTGTGCTGCTTTAGTGTGTGGGTCTGGGCTTCATATCAGAGGATGGTGAGCTCTGTGCACAGAGCAGGGAGACAAAACAATTCCTGCTCCAGCTGGGCACCAAGGACAAATGATCCAAATCTCAGCCCCAAGAGCACAAACACCGTGGGCTGGAGAGAGAAAAACAAGCAGGGTGGGACTGCATGGGCTAAAGCTGGAATGGGACAATGAACTGCAAGGTGCAAATGGAGCAGAACTGATCACAGTGACAGACCCTGTGACCAGTTGTGCATTTTGGGACCATTTTGGTTCATCTTGGGTGCAGCCCTGGCTGGGCTCTTGTGCTGCCCAAGCTGCATCCATTGAGGCCTTTAATAAATCCCTGCTTTATTCTTTAGCTCTGTCCAGCCTCTGTTCTTGGTCAGCCTGCACAAGGCATCATCCCCAAGCCAGCCCTGCCTGCTCTGGGATGGTTCAGCACTCCCACACGGGAGCACCACTCTGCCATTTCCCCGCCTTTCAGCCTCTGGAGGACTCAAACATCAATGGACACTCTTTGTTCTCCTACAGCACTCCCTGTCCTCACCCTCCTCCTCTCCACAGCCCAGCATTTCACAGATGTCTGCCCTGCTCTCCTCTCAGCCTGTCCATGAAGCAGAGGGACCCTGGCGCTCCCCTCTCCCCCACCCAGGCTGGGTAACAGTGCTGAGCTCCCCTGCCCGCACTTCCCTGCTCCAACTCACCATGGCAGGAATTCTGGGCCCTCTCCTGTTCGAGCTGTGCATTCCAGGAGTGGCATACTGCCTTCTCTAAGTCCTCTCACAAGTAACTCCCAACCTTCTGCTATTCTCTTGCAAGCTACCCAACCACCGAGCTGTTTAAGAATTACTCCAAATTAATCAAAAATCTCTTTCACAAGCAACAATGTCTGATTTAAAACCCTTCAACACATACAGATAGCCAGGACATAAGATGAAAAGATGAAACTCCAGTTTTGAGTTTCATCTGGCATTGTATTGTTCCTTCATGGTGTTTTCTACAACTCTTGACACTCGCAGCATCAGTGCCATTTCAACACTCTGGGATTACTCAGTAAATCTTCCAGGTCAGTTATGAGCATGGTGAATGCTGTAACTCTTAGTTCCACTAGTAATGAAATCTGGTCAGTAATAACTGTAACTCTCTGGAGGAGTTAACCTGTTTATTTACAATGGATATCTAGATGACATTGTTGTATAAATTCTTATTTTGTAACAGCCTGGATGCTTTAGAAGCCTTCAGTGAAAAAGACTTTTTTCAAGCTTCTAGAAATACAAACACCACATCAAGCAGATCTTTTTTCTCAATGTGCTCTTTCAAAGAGCTCTAACAGAACAACAATACTTCATCTTCCTTTGCAAAGAGGTCATGTTTTTTTTTTCTACTGATATTATATTCATTCATAACCAGGATATGTTATCATCTTCACTATTCATAAAAATATCTATCGGCTTAATAGAAATTGCCAAAGGTGCACCTCATCTTCACTATTCATAAAAATATCTATCGGCTTAATAGAAATTGCCAAAGGTGCACCTCTGAGAAAGGAAACAATCTCTTCTATCACTGGAATATTGTGATGAAAGCTCTATAGGAAGCACAGAGTGACTCTCCTATTTGCATAATCTAATAAACAGAGATTTTTCCTTGAAATAAAGTGAAATTTCTTAGAAAAGAGAAAGTGTAATGAAGCAGGCTCTTCAGCACATGCAGATTTTGCAGTGCAGTGAATGAAGTGCTTAGCTCTGCAGTGCAGCCCATGGCTTGCTGAAGGGATGGAGCCCTGCCCAAGGTGCAGGTCACAGTCCCAGCTTTTACAATGTCCTGTTGAGCTCGCTTTGGGCTGGTCAGCAGTAGTCCCTCTCCAGGCCCTCATCTGCTGGATTTACACAGCCCCAGCTCTGTCAGATCAAAAACACACCTAATCACAGTCTCAAAAGAATGCACCTAAACCACAGTCTCATTATGCAGGAGAATTGCACTCAACTCCCAGTCACTCATCACACAACATGTCACCCTGCAGACCCAGGTACCAGATAAACCTGGGCCACAAGGGCCCCATGAGCCCCTCCCAGGTACAATCAGTGTTCCCAGCACTTTGCCACAGGTCAAACACATCACTGTTGGTGTTGCCATTTATCACAGAAACATTGTGATTTGCCCCCCTGCAAAGAGGCACTGCACTGCTTCCCTTGTTGCCATTTATGCCTAATATCCTGGGGGAGATTCACAATTTAGTGCTGCACTAGTGTTTCAGCCTAGCCCCCTTTAATCAATGGCTAAAGGAGCAGAAGTGTTCCTACTGATTATTACAGACATGCTTTTAAAGGGCTCACAATACTTCTCTTAAAAAAAAAATAAATGTTCCAGCCATTTGTTCTGACTCATTTCCAAGAGCAGTCCTAAAATAGGATCTGAGTACACTTAATTGTGTTCAGGACACTGGCAGGAGGAATGACAATAGTGTGATAAAATTAACACACAGCTTAGATTACTCAATTTTCTGAGCTGGTGTTCTCCATGTGCTGAGTAACAACTGACTTCATTAACCTAAAATGGACCTTTAGTAAAGCAACTATTTTACAGAGCTATTTTTTCCATTGGTGTTCCTGACACATGCAGAGGGGGTGATTTTCAGATAACCCTTCCATTCTTCAGCTTCTGTTCCCTCCCAGTATTACCATATCCAAAAAGGACAAAGTGCTACAGAGGATTCTGCTGGGTGTTCCTGTTTCTAACGTGAAAAATACAGCTAAATCCTTTTTTCATCAACTCTTCATGATAGTTAGTTTCCACCCCAGAGAAAGGATATGCAATACTCTCACTCCTCCAGTAATTACAGTCTCTATTTGCAGTATTAATATTTCTTACCCTGTTTGTAGCTTTTTTTTTTTTTTTTTCAACCAGGGACTGAAATACATAACATCAGCACAAAGGTGATGTAATTAATGTTTTTCTTTCTGCTAAATCAAAGTTCAATCCGATGCTCCTTGAAAAGCCTGAAAACCACAGCAGCTCTTTGCTTCTGTTTTTGATCTCCCTGCAAGAGAGTGACCACTACCAGATTCATTAAACACAGTTTGATGATTGCCCCCTGCTCAGGCTTTTTCAGCACTCTGCATCCACAGTGAGCTCAGGCTAATCCTGCCATTGCTCCCACTGTGCAAACAGCTCTGGCTGCTGGGAATGTGCTAATCAGGCTCCGTAGGGCCCATCACACACCATAAACACAACAGCAGGCTGAATTTACCAATTTGCTTTCCATTCCTGCTGTTCTCTTCTGTCCTCCAACTCCTGTTTCCATTTGAAACAAAATATTTTTTTCTGGCAAGAATAAGTATATCTTAGGGAAAAAAACCTAAATATTTCAAACAACTCATTGCTAAGCATTCCCACATTTTAGAAACACCTGGTTATGAAACTAGTCCCAGCCCAAATCACCAGTATCATGTTCCTCCTGTCTATTGAAACACCAACATTTAAAGGACTTTCCAAACCTCAGTGGCAGTGCTGGGCCTCCAGGCCTGTCATTTCCTAGCTCTGGTGATTTTTAGTTGGCACTGGCACACTCCCTCCAGCCATGCCTGTGCTGAGCACAGACTCAGCCTCTGAAGTCACCACAAACCCCTCAGTCAACCCCAGTCACTCAAGTTTCTGTCAATATTCACACTGGATGCAGCACATTCTCTTGCAGCATTCACATTCTCTGATAAAATCCCTTCACCCAGGGTTTTCTCCTGGGAAGCTNCCCATCATTCCTGCCTTTGTTGGGACACCCCAGCAAACACAACATTCTCTCTCTTTGATACTCACTGGGGAAAAAGGAAGTTAAAGGTTTACCTCAAAGCCAAACAAAATCTTTAAAGGACAGGATCCTGTTTTCTCATAAGAGATGAAAAAGGCTCCAAGTTATGCTTCCCCAAGCACAGGAGACCCTGGTCCTGCAAGCTCATTACAGCCTACAGGTTGAGGAGGAAATGCAAGCACACCTGTGTGGAATGGCACTCAGCAGGCATGCCCAAGGTTCACCACCACAAGGAATTCTCTTTTCAAGCTGAAATGCATTAATGGGCACAGCGGCAGTTGGGTTCAATTTGAATAACTACCACATATGACTACACTGCTGATCTACAGAGCAATACTTGCTTATTGTTGACAAGCATGGCTTACTGAGGATTCCTCTGCCCCAGCCCACAGATCACAATTTTCCCTCCCAAAACAGGAGCTGTTCATGCAAAAAAGAACACTTTGTATTTCCCATCCTTTTTATGACATCAACAACCATTTGGGCATCTTCTGCTTTCAGTACTGCACTTACCTGAATGCTTTCCTCAGACACACAAGTGGAAAACTGTGGGTTTATTTATTTTTTCTCCTCACTAAATGTTGAGTTTTTATTTTCTTTTGCTAGGGATGTGAATTAAATGTGTGAGATAGTATTTCTTTTTTGGATTTAGATGTTCATTAATTTTATGTTATAGTCTCACTAAACTGTGAGTTCTACAGCACTTTACTAATAAACCAAAAAATAGAGATCTATCTTTCATTTTTGGAAGCTTTCTCTACAGTTTCAGGTCAAAATCAGTGTTCTCTTGGGGGGGTCAATGCTTGTCAATACAGAAAGTCTAAAATTCTCAGGAACCAGGGCTCCAATACAAAACAACCCCAAGGTAGTTCCTTAAAATCATCACTGGATTTGCATAGCTTTGAATATTCCATACTCCCACCAAAGAACACAGGCCATCCATGTGTAAAGAAACTCACTAAGCACAGAGCATGATCAAATTCCCACAGTTTACAAGCATATGCTGATAGCTCTCCTACAGTTTGCCAAAAAAAATGTGTTGAGACTGGTAGGGGAGGATTGACAGCAACATCTACAACAGCTACATCCACTGCCAGCATTTCAGTCAGTTTAGTAAGCACTTCAAAAGATACAACTCTGTTGCACAAATAAATGAGTGACACATTTTCCCTGTAAAAGCTGAGGAGAGAAATGTCAAGACAGAAACACAAATATCTGACTTTTCAAAGGCTGTATGTTTTTTAGCAAACTAAACGAAGGATGGGATACCCATTCTGCAGAGAAATACGATGACAGAGATGTTAGCAAGACATTTCAATTACTACAAAGAAGTGAAAGGGTGTTTAAGTTAAGTTTCTTCTAGCCAGAAACATGAAACCCCAATGAGCATTTTGTTAAGAACTTTGTTGATTTTCACTGCCTAAGTGAAAAAGGAGATAAAGACAGAGTTTTCTAGCAACCATACTCATAAAATTACATACAGCCCTCCTTTATCAACTTCAAATGTACACAGGTAGGTGTTACATGCATAAAATGGAACAGATACAGATTTGTTTCAATAAATAGCATTATTTAGGGATTCAGGGTAAGATTTCAGAGTTCTTCAAAAACACCAAGTTGGAAACTTTCCCCCTCTGAGAAATCCCATACCTTGATAAATGGTAGTGTCTTCTAGCCTTGCTGATACCTATCTCCTTCAGTGAGGACTGCAGCAACTAGGCAGTGTGGAAACTAAAACCTTTCCCATGTTTTTTTCTTTTCCAGTTGAATATCATAGTATGGAATCCAAATACAATCCATCTCTGCTAGAAAAATGTAACTGGACTGCCAGCTGACTCCACAGATTAAAAGAGCCTTCTGAAAGGAATTTATTCAGGTCATTCCGTCCCTGAGCAATTTGCCCTATTTAAGCAGAAAATTAATTTATTAAGAATTAGAAATAAGCCTTGATTTGACTACATTTACTTTTCCTTATGTTACAAATCTGGAAGTGTCAAAAGCAAAGGCATTCACAGATAGTGTGATGCTAAAGATGAACAATGTCCTTCTCACCACAGTGAGCCTGTTGCCACAGCCACCAGGCTCTGACCCCTCAGACAGAGCCTTGATCCAACAGCAGAGCTCTCACTCTGATTCCTTAAATTCAGAAAGCTGAGCAAGTTTCACAATGTAGAGTATTAATAGCAAAACCCTGCCAGCACAGCTGTGCCACAGCTAAAAGTACAGAAGCTTTAAACTGCAGTTCCTTAAATACAACACTCAAGATGCTCTACTATAATTAATGGCCTCATCTGCTTACAAATGTGTCACAACTATTTTTGCAACTAATCTCTCAAGTGCAAGGAAAATAGATGTTCTGCACACAGAGATACCCTGGTTGGTATCTTTGGGTCCAAATTCTCACTGTCCCTCCATCATTATCAGTGGAGCCTCAAGTGCCGGAGCTGCCTGTTCACCTGTGCAATTTCTCTGTTTCAAATTTCCTCACCAGATGCTGCATAGTTACTGGGATGTAGATAAATTTAACAATAAGGATGTTTTTATTAAATACCAACTAAGAATCTCCCAAAGGAAGCTGCTCTAGAGCTCAGGACTGGAGCAGGTAAGGATGGATCAAAAATAAGCCAGGATCTCTTGAGAACAGACCCTGTGCCTGGGGTCTCTACACAGGACATGAGGCCACAGCATCAAAAGCAGCCTGCACAGAGAAAAATCAGGTTTGACCAAGAGACAGGTTTGTTTTAGTTTATTCTGATTCCCACAGGAAAGACCCTGAAGACATGATGAGAGTGCCAAGTAGCTCAGAGAACAGAGTCAGGACTGAGCTGTTGTTGGCTGCAGCTTCTCTCAGGGGACCAGCACTCAGGGCACAGGGCAGGGGGCATCCCAGGGCACCACACACCTCCAGCACACACCTGTGTGTGGCCTGAGCAGTCATTGTCCCCTGATGCTGACACTTGCAGGGCAATTTTTTCAGCAAAGTAACCCCTGTTCTGTGATTCACACCTGATTCTGCTCTTGATAACCCCACTGCGCTGTCTGGCCCTTTTCTTTCTTGCAAGGCACATTATCCTGTATCCATGCTGGATTTCTGTCTGGGGTGTGATCTCCCCAGGGAAGGTTATGGGTGTAAATGTAGCTTAGGAAACAAAGCTTTTGAAACACATGTTAAGAGAGTATTGGAGTTCAGAGGAGCACTGAGACAAACCTAGAATATTCCTAATTCAATCTCTCAAATTGTTCTGTGGTCTTGCAAAATGTCCAAACTACAATTTACTTCAAGCTAGGCCAAGAAGTCTGAAATCCTTACTGCATGGATATTCCATTAGCAAGAGATATAGAAAATGAACGGGAATCTTTCCTTGATAATTCCATGCATTTGTTCTACAAGATTAGCTTTTTTTCAGTAACTCCCCAGTTCAACTGCCTCACAGGAATAATTAAACACTTATTTTTAGCACATTGAATCAAGGCCATTTGTCTAGCATTCTATATTACTGAACAAAAGCAAGTTGAAAAATAGTGAATATCTCAAATTTTGCTCATCTGTGTTGCTGCTTTAGAAAAAAAAAAAAAAAAAAAAAAAA
>WBNQ01061225.1:27063-42073 GCA_013401375.1 Spizella passerina
AATATATATACATTTAAATATATATATATTTATACACATATATATAATTGTATATATACATCAGCCCAGTGAGGTGAACTCAAAATGAACATTTAAAATGTAAAACAATAAGAAATTGGAATTCAGGATTCTTTAGCCCATAATAAAATTGTGATCATTTTATTGCAAAGAAATATATTCCATAAAGGCATTTGGTATCATCCCAGAGTGCTGTAAATGCTGCATCTGACCCCATATTGGCCATTCTACACAGGAGCTCTGAGCTCAGACTGAGCAGAAAAGGGACAGTAATACAATATACAGCAAATGCAAGAGAAGTAGTTGCCCATCAGAAACAAGGTCTAGTTTTTAACATGCAAGCTGTACTAATTCCACAGTCACTCTAGTTTTAAAACCTACTTTTTGTCCCCAAAATCAAAGCACTCATGGTGTATACTAGGGAAACAAAAATTCTGTTATTCAAGCTGAATTTTTGAGATGAGACACCATCTGGACAGAGATGCTCTGTCCAGACCTAATTTCCTAACAGATTCATTTTGCCCATTTGGCCAACATACTTCTCCCTTTTCTTGCCATTTGAATAACCTAGTTCACCCCAGAAACATTTTTCAAAGTGAATTTCCAAGTGAAAATAATCTGCCCAGAGAATATTTGTGTACTTTTCCAAAAGAGGCAGAAAAAAATCTTCATAGCGCAGCTTTTGGATTCCCTGCACAGCACAGAATGCAGAGTTTGCCAGCAGCCTCCAGAAAGATATTTACTGAATTCAATGAGGAGAAGAAAAGAGAGCTACAAAGCTCATTGTTATTCCTCAGAGAGAAAGAGGATTAATTTAATTAATAGATTGCTGAGTTACTAGTTCACACCTGATGCCTCTTTCCTTCTCTGTGCAAACCCAGGGCACACAGGGAATATTCCTGTGTCTGCTCTGGGGTGCCCTGACCCCCAGGGCAGCACTGACTGTGACCCTCATCCATGGAGAAAGTTTCTCACACATCAAGATAGACTGGAACCCACAAAAGTGTGAAATAGATTATAGAGAGCAGTGCAGGTGTGTCACTGGGTGAGAAATTGAGGGTTTGGGGTTTTTAGTGTGTTGTGGATGGAAGCAAGATGGAGGGCACAGGGTGCTGTCCTGGGTTTCTTCTTCAGCTTCTTCTTCCTCCTTCTCCATGGGTTTGGGTGGCATTTTGTAATTGGGCAGAAAAGTCTGCACTGGGGGCTCTGTGGGATCAGTTATTGGGTTAAAAGGGAAAATAATCCAGGTGTTAATTGGATAGTTTGGTCTTAGGAGACCTTGTACCAAGAGATTGTTGGCCATTTTGTGCCTTCTAATGAAAAGCTGCTGAACTCACAGCCAGTGGACTGTTTTACTGATAAGAGATAATAAACACCTGAGTCCCAACATGAAACTACTGTCTGGAGTGCCTTCAATGCAGAGCCAGAGACACCCAAAACTGGGACCCCAACACTTCTCCAGCTCCTGTTCAGCTGAAACACTGCTTCTGCCTCTTACTCTAGCTGCAATCTGGTTTTTATTTGTGCTGGGGGGTGCTTTTACAGGTCTTCTGTAGAGGTAATTTTTGCCTTCTCAGTGCAAATTCTGCAGTTGTGAAGAAGGAACAGGCTGTGGAGGGGACAGCAGCCAGCTTCAGACCGTGGATCAGATGTGTACAGATGTTTTTTGGCTTTGTTTAAAGAAACTTATGCAATGACTGCACCCCCTCTGCCTTTTGAGCCTACCCTCTAGTTTTTCCATATATTTTTGAACAGCACCAGAGGAATTTAAGATTTCTTGGTTCCTTTGAGTTTTATCAGGAGTGAAAGACAGGGAAAAAAAAACCTGTAAGTGTTCAGCCTGGAAAAAACTTCCCAATGCACCTTCCATGAGACACCCAGAAAAAACACTTGAGCTGTGGAGGAAGCAGCATAAAAGGCATCAGAACCAGTAGCTGTCAAACCCGTGACACATCTTTAAGAAAAATAGTTTTCAGGTACTTCTGCAAGCACAAGAACATAATTTTTTCTCTCTTATTATAGCTCTTCCCAACTGCACATCACTTCAAAAGGATCTGTAACACTTACTTGCACATCTGAGCTATTTCCATTGAAGAATGGCATCTAAAAGATGCTGAAGTGATGATTTCACACAAATCTTGAACACAGGAACAGTGTGCAAGCACAGCAGAGTCACAAGCACCCTGCAGATATTCCTCAGCCTTCTGCTCAAAAAACAACTGTAATTAGCAGAGATTTGTGAAAACAAGGGTACAGAACTGAAAAGGTTGAAGAAAAGGTTGAAGCCAATCCCTCCCTCCACACTGGGGAAGACTGAAGCTGTCAGAATACATGAAAACTAAAAGTTTTCAAATCCAGGAATCAGGAGCAATATTAAAAATAAAGAAATGGTCAAACAAACAAACAAATAAATAAATAAATAAATAGGTCAATGAGTCAAATTGACATGCGAATTTGAGGTTTCACCTCAAGCCTGAGGAACATGGCACATTGTGATGGCAGATTATATTTATTTTGGTACCTCCTACCCCTGCCTCTTGCACCAAGGGAAGAAAGGCAGTCAGTTAAATGCCAGGAAGCTCAGTCTGACCCAAGCCTGATCTCCTGCCACTCCACAGCCTATCCAGGCAATCCTAACCACTGGGAATTAAACTGCTTTCTTGGCAGAATGAAAACCTGACAAGCAGGCAGCTCATGGAAGTAAATTTATTTTCCCCTCCTACTCAGCAAACGTGTTCCTGGTGATCAGAGGAGGAGTACATTGGTGCTTACCATCGGCTCCTGGAATGCTCTGAGGCATTCTTGGGGATTATCAAGCTCCTGGATGTAAAACTATGGGTACATTTAGTCTGGTACTTGAGCAATCAACAATTCCATTCATTACTGCTCTGAGTCAATGACCTTACACACATAATCAATGGCTAAACTGATAAATAGGAAGACTTCTTAAAAATGTATTTCTTGAGTGCTGGAACTAAATGTTTTGCTCTCGACAGCTGTAATTTATAATTTAGTGACAAGAACATTTGTTCCAGCTGTTCAGACCTATTTCACTCAGGAAAGAAGGGACCATACTGTATTTCCAAAGCCAAACACTCCATTTGGATTTGGAACGGCTTGATTTATTTATCATATCAAGTTATTACCTAACTCTAAATAATGAGAAAGCATTTTTAATGTTCATTATTAGAACACTCATCATGGGAGCTACGAGGCTGGATTTTGTCACTATCATATTTTCTGGAAAAATCCCCTTGTCGATTCTTCTCCTGGGAAGCCTCAGAGAAAAAGGAAAACAATATTATCTCATTTATTTCTCCTGTGTTTTGCTGCTTTAGAATGTATTTGGAGATTGTTCACCAACAGGTGATTGTTTCATTGGTTTCATGTGAATTGTTTTGATTTAATGACCAATNGAGTTCTTTAAACCTTCTGAAATAATAAAGTGCCAGAAAAAAGTAAAACAAACTAGTAGCTTTGAATATCAGGGCATAATTTTTTCACATGGCTAAGTAAATTCCTGCATTTAATTGGGATGATTCATGCCATGTATGCTCTATAGCAGTGTCTTAGCATTCAGTTCACATTTTACTGAATCTGATCTTTTTGGGTCTATTAGCATTTCTAGTGTTTCTTATTTTCTTTTCCACTTACAGCTAGCAGGGAGTACCTGCCTAGGTGTCCCAGCAGTTCTAGAGATCAGGCACACAGCAGCACAATCATCTTCTGAATTCAGTAATCCCAACCCAGGTAAAGAGTAAGAACCTTCTTTAGCTATGTGAAATCAGTGTGAGGGGTTTGACAGAGACATTTGGCCTTAAGCCTTCAGTTTGTGTGGAAAGGTTACAAATCAACAGCAAGGTTGTTCCTGTTTGAGGAAGCCTGCTGTCCTGTTCTGTGAAGAATCTGCAGGATATTTTAATGGCTATTGGGGCTTTCTCCCATTTCCATCCTCTCATCCCTCCAGCTGTTCATGCTGGGGACAGGGTGAGCTCACTGCTTCACTGAGCATCTTTGCTCCCGGGGCTGTGAGGTGTTTTACATTCTGTCCTGGGAAAGACAGCTTGCTGCATTTGCATGTGGGTGCCTGGAGGCCAGGACAACCAACACCAAGTATTTCAAATTGATTTGTGTACTTGATAAAGCTGGAAGGCTCTATGCCTGGTCGATGGTGCAGCATGTGTGGCCAGGGTTTGACCTGAATAGTCAAGTGTCCATCTTCTGGTGGTGAACAATTCAATTGGTTCCTACTGATAGGGGAACACACTAATTGGTACTGCACTTGTGGAAATCTTATATTTCACTTGACATGGCATTTCTCAGTGTAACTTTATAAGAAGATCAGTCCTGTGTCCTAACCAGAGGCCACATCACCCACCTTACCTGAGAATCTTTAAATGAAGGGAACATCAGTAAGGTACTGAAGATGTACAATACTTCAGCCATGTATCCTAAAAATGAACTTACATCTGCTCTGTTAGCTGTGAGGCACTCAGAAATGGAAAACTTGTGAAGGTTTTCAGTATAAATAAAACTTACTGATTCCACAAAACACTGTCCCCTAAATCACTCTTTGTGAGAGTGAGATTCCCAACACCCCTGCCTTCAGATAACACACCATTCCTAGCAATTTCCATGTGTGGACATGAACTCTCCACTACTCCCTTAACCTCTTTAGTCTCTATCCATACCATGCTCTTATATTTCATCTCTGAAAGTAACATGAAAAGACTCTTCAAAGAAAAATTGTAATGCTTTCTGAGATTTCACTTCACCTCTACAGTTGCATATAAAGGGTCAGTATGTTCTTTGTAATTTAGGCTTTTGTTGCTTGGAATGCAAAAGCACAGACTTTATCAAGAGGCTGGCCATGACCCAGCCTTAGCTGAGTTGTTTTAATATTGTAAAACATCTGGGACACTCTCACTTTTATCTTTTGGTTTCTGTAGTCTTTTAGAATTACTCACAACCTTTTGATTTTCACAATACTGCTGAAACTGGAACACAATCACTGCAAACCCAAACACGCTGTTTCCGTTTCATTGCCTGGGGCTACAATTTCATGCCTCTCTCCCTGTGCCCCAGTGAGAGGCAGCCTGGATCCCTGCCTTGGGCTCCAGCTGATATTCAGCCTGGCTGTGGAGGTGCTGTGCAGACCTTCCTGACTGTCCCACACACACGGAGTGGCTCTTGTGGGAACCCAGGACATCCCTCTGGCTGCCCTGGAGGGCTCCAGCCCTTGGCAGGGGCTCAGAGACCTTGGCATGAAGCCAAAGACACACCTGTGCCTTTGATTTTAGCCCATGGAAACAATTACCAACTTTGTGTGAGGATTCACAAGCCAGGAGAGTTTAAATAGAATGATAGTTAGTTTGTCATAAGACAGAAATATAGAATTTTAAGGTTTTTAGAATGGGGGTTCAGAAGGCAAGATGGAGGGATTTGGGTGTGCCTTGTCCTTCTTTCTTCTTCTTGGCCTCCATCTTCTGCTGTGATGGTGGCACTTTTGGATTGGTTTAGAGTAGAGACAGACTGTCTAACATAGGTGATAGGTATTGGGAAATTATTGTAAATAATGTACACATAGTTTTTATAACAGCACCCTAAGGGTGGTCAGTGTGCCATGAACTGACCTGCTGGACAGACTCAGCGGGTCAGGAAAAAATGTTATAGATGACAAAGAATAAACAACCTTGAAAACCAGAGCCAAAGAATCCTGACTCCTTCTTCAATCTCAGGGCTGGGAAAAGAGACTTTCTGACACCTTAGGGTCATCTCAACCACAGAGACCCCGAGAACTCTGAGCTAATGACAAAACAAATTTACTGCAGGACTCTTAAAAAAAACAGTTGCTTGGTCAGGATAAGCAGCTGTCAGCCCAACTGCCTGATTTCTGACTTGGAATTTGCTCTAGAGAGGAGAGATTCTGATGGGAGCACAGTTCTGCTGTGAACACCTGCAGCAGTGGTTTCCCAAATTACCTCAAGCAAACATGAGACAAGCACAGAGGAGGCAGAAGGGCCCACACAGCCCACGGTGCTGCCTCTGGCAGTGGCCAAACCAGGAGCTAGGAGGGCACAGAGGAACAGGTCACACAAATAGCAACTCTTACCTGAACCTCATGGTTTAATTTCATGTCCCCCAGGTCTTGTTCTGAATTAGAGACATCCAACTCTGCCTACCCACTCCATGCCACATGACTTCATAGCCTTTATTACCACTTTCCTCAAGAGTATCTTTTGCATGCTGAAGGGCCTCAGCCTCACTGCTCATTTCTATTACAGGGCCCATCCCAAGATTTCAAAAAGCCTTGCTGCCTTCTCACTGCTTCATCCAGTTTTGGTGTATTTGGGGCTGGACTGGCAGCAAAGGAACCATGACTGCATACAGTATTCAGGAGACAGAAGTTCTGTGCATTGATATTAGCACATAAAGCAGTTAATGCCTCCTCAAGTTGCTCTCTCTTGTTGTCCTAACAACTCCAATATTTGAGATACCTGTTGGATCATTCCTGAGCCCTGAGATGGCATTTCTGTTATGTTGGAACCTAGGCCAGGGAATATTTGCCTGCCTGCCCTGAGGGGTCCTGACCCCCAGGGAAGCACTGCCTTGAACCTTTGCCCATGGAGAGGGCTGCCAAGACTTTGGGATGGGTTGGAGTCCACAAGAGTGTGAAATAGATAATAGAGAATTGTGTAGTTTGTCACAGGGTGAGTAATTTTGGGGATTTTAGTATAGAGGTAGATAGGAGACAAGATGGAGACTCTTGAGTGCCGTCTGAACTTCTTCTTCCTCATCAACTCCATTTCTGCAGTGTTGGTGGCACAGGGTGAGTGGGTGAGGGAAGCACAGTGCAGGGGTTACGTGGAGAGACAAGGGATGAGTTATTGGCAGAAACGTAGAAATAAAGGATGTTTTAAGAGTTGATTGGATAAAACAGCTTTAAAAGACTTTGAAGCTGTACATCTTGGTACCATTTTTGCTGTACTTTCTTGAGCGCTAAGTCTGGTGCAGACGGCATGCTGGACTTCTGATAAGATAACAATAAACAACAACCTGAAGACCAAAAAAGTCCCGTGTGTCTCTCAATCCTGGCACAGAACTGTTAAAAAGAGGATTTCCCCCACCAGGGGAGCCTCAGGGGCCCCAAGGGGCTGCACACTCTCACAACTCTAATTCTTACCCAAGAAACAGCACAAAGGCCACCCAGTTCTTCCCCACTCTGATTCCCTACTCCCCATGTCCAAAGGGATGTATCACTCTGCTTATCTACACAGCTAGTCTGTAATTCACTGCCCACTCACTCAGGGTCACTGGGTTCCTACGAAATGTTTTCATCATCATCAATAATTCAAAGCTCTTGAGGACAGCAGTGAACAACAAGTACTCAATTCTTCCCAAATCATTTATGCATGTGCTGGCTACCATGGGTCCTGGAACAGATGCATTTGCTATTTCATTAGAAAAGCTCTGACATTTTGCACAGACTGACTACTCATTACAAAAACCAGGCTGACTTTTGCCTGTGTAGCCTGTAATTCCATTCTCAATCCACCACTGTATAGCAATTTCTTCCTGTGCACACGCCAAGCCCAGCAGCCTGTGCTTTCCCTTAGCACATTTCTGGAAAGCCATATCCCATTTGCCATCTTCCAGCCCTCAAGTACCAGAGTACTTCTATGGAACACCACAGTTGGTCTTGCTATCTTGTTCTTGAATTCTTGGGTTAGTAAATTACTTGGCAACTTCTATTTGATTCATAAATTCCTCTACCAATTTGTCAATTTGAAAGAGACTTCCTGATGAATTCTTTTTGAAGAAGTGCACCAGCACAGGAAACTGCCATTTCTTCACAATGAGCAACAGATGCAAAGAATTCGTTTGTCATTTCTGAGCATCTACCAGCCCTAGAGGTTTTTCTGGCAGGCTCCCTCATCCTGATGTTTTTGAAGATTTATTTTTTGCTAGTTTTGATGTCTTTTCCAAATGCTCCCCTAACTCCTTTTCTCCAGTCTGCCTTGTTGCATTTCTACATTTAAGCTGTCATTTTAAAAAATCCTGTGTATTTTGCTCATTTAGATAAAGCTTTTGGCTTTTAGAGGACTCTCTCTTGCTTTCAACCATCATGCTGCTAATAAGCAATGACTCTTCCTTTCTGAAGTGTTTCCCACTAGGTGGGAAACATTTGTTCTCTGCCTCCAGTATCACATCCCTGCAATCTGTAACTTCCAGCCTCCTGTCTAACAAGCTGGCATGAGCTATTTCCCCATCTCCACATACCTCTTCAAGTGGAGCACGGCTGCAACAGATTATTTGGCTTCAGTTTCTCCTCCACAGACCCTGGAACTAATTAAACTATTTCTGCTTTTGGACTGATGCTCTGAACCAAGTTTGGGTATTATTCAGCACTAAGAGGAACCCTTTTGGGTTCGAAAAGTAGAACTTAGGGCATTATGATGGGGCCAAAAGCGAGAAGAGTTTCCACATTGCAATAGGGCAGCTCCAAATGTTGAAGGCACAGACAGTGGCTCCCTGGAACTCCACAGGGCAGACTGTACATCCTGCCTGCTGTGAGCATGGCAGGCTCAGCTCTGCACAAGCAGGGTGACCCATTAGTTAATTATGGTGGCCATAATCACCCATCAGGGAGGGTGGTTATATTGGAGGTAGAGGGGGTAGGCATCCAACACTTTGCTCACATAAAAAACCAGATAAACTTCCAGCCACTGTTTCTGTAGATTTTTTGTCATGTTAATTTGACTGAAATTAACATAGCTAAGGCAATTTTGAAGATGCAAAAGTAAGTTTTTAAACCCGGCATGCAGAGCTAAGCTCACTTCCTTCACAGCCTGAGGCAATGCCACATCATGCAGCATAACAATGTCTGTAAGAGCAAGCCCAGGAATATGAGACTGTCCTGACTCTCAAGATGCAATTTCTATTTCTGTCTCTGCCACAAACTTACTCTGTGACCTTGAGCAAGTCATCAGATCTCCCTGACTCACAGGAACATCTCTAAAAAAGGGTACTGCAAAGCTTTAATATCTGCAGGTGATTATTACACACATAAATCCTCATTGCTGCTTTCATCACTATTTTCATCGCTTGCTGTTTCACTTTCATTCCAGAGATGAAGCATAAAGCCCAGTGGAAATACACAAATTACTGTTTCAGAGGGAAAAACAGGGACTGCATTTGCTGTGCCCCAGGTTCTGGCAGACAAGGGCGGCTCCTCCCAGGTCACTGTGAATGTTTGACACTGCGCCGCAACCATCAGAGCACCTGAACCCACTGAGGACACAGCTCCTTGTGCTCACCACAATTCTGGGCCACATAAAATAAGGAAGAGACTGGAGATGAAGGATACTGCAAAGCTTTGATATCCACAGAAGGATTTAAAACACCTGCTACTGTGAGGAGAGCACAGCTCAGGTAATAGGCATGGAGGAGATCATTGTGGTGTGGCCAGTCATGCCTGTTGGCCCCAATTAGCTACAGAGCACACAGCCTGAGACAGCACCTTCCCACCTACTGTGCCAAACTCCTTCCTGCCATCATTTCACTTTCTCAATTTAAATTCCAAATAGACTTTTTTTTTTTAATAATCTGCATTCTTCAGAAATAATAACTAGCAGTTGTAACACTTGAGTTTATAATTTTCCAGGTCACATTTATTTCATGTTAGCAAGCAGAGGACAAAGCAAAGGGAAGGCATAGGAAGTTCTGCTCTGGAAAGGATTCTAGGAGCTGCAAGTGAACTGCCTTACAAATAATAATGTAAAAATGTAAGAAACAGCCCTAGCCATGGCTAATGTCAACATTACCTGCCTCAAACAGCCAAGCACAAATTCTGCTTCTGCTTATTGAAGCCAGGGCTAAGCTGCTGATGCCAAGGCTTGTTGTACACAGCCTTAATTGCCCACAACATCCCTAGCCAGAGGGATCACCTAACACTGAGAGAATTGGATACTTGAGATAGCTCAGAGACCAAAACACAAGCAGGAGCTCCATGCAGCATCATCAGCTGTTACAGTGAGAACAAAGATCACAATCCCTGTGACCTCATGCTTCCTGCACTCATAAATCACTAATGAGAGGCAGCACACTGATCCCTGATGAGCCCAGCTGGGGGAGGGGGGACAGAAGGACCAGAAGGAGACTTTGCCCACTCTGAAATTCTTGTGCAGAAATCTAATGGCATCTCTGCGGCCAGCAGCTCCAGAAACCATTCTCCAGTCCTGTGTAGTACACAAAGGCTCACAGCAGAAAGAGATCCTGCCTTTGGTTGTCTTTCAAGGCTTCCCTGCCTGAACATGGATCCTCTTTTTACTTCCTCGTTCACTGCTGTGATCTCCACCCTCTCTGTTTGCTGAGACTGAATAAATCAAAATGAAAGTTCACATTCCTAAGCCCCCAATATATTATAAATTCCCCATGCTGCTCAGCAGCCTGCTCTTCCAATCAGTGACTTTGCTGATCTCTCCTGACTCCACATATATGTAAGAAGATTAGAGGCAAATATAAAATAATCTTTAATAATAGATTTTGTATGGTAAGTAGGCATCTTTAAACATATTACAGGAATGAGAAAATATCGCTCTTCTACTACTCAAATATTTATGCACACAGAGCCCTGGAGTTCTGCCCTACTTTACCCCATACATTTCAGCAACATGCTTTTGTCAAATCTACTTATTTTGGCCATATTTACCCATACAGAATCCACACACCTCCTCTGGCATTCATAACAAACCAAGCATTTCACACTGTAATGATGTAAGAAACAGCTCCAGCCATGGCTAATGTCAACATTACCCGAGAGCCACCAGATGGTGCTGTTAAAGATGGTACATAAAGTCATTTCAAATGGATCATTCAATGAAAATTTTAAAAAAGAAGATTTTTTTTAACGGTCTTAAAATTCCATGTTTATTAAACCAGCAAGACTCCTACTGTGACATTGTTTCTAGAAGGGAGAAAAGTCAGTGCTGAGGGCAATAGAGCCCATTAAAGCAGGAAATATTCTGTTCAAGTCTGAGGAGTTGGATTGTGCCTCAGCTTTCAGGCATCTGACCACAGAACAGAAATCACCACAAGCCTGAGACACACACTCCCAAACAGCCTGGGCAGAGAGGGTGCAGGCTGCTCCCAGCCCCAGGGCAGGGCTGGCTGGCATCAGCATATTTGACATTCACTGCCTTCAGCTCAGAGAACAGGAAAATGTCCAGAGTGTGTTTGACCCTCTGCACTGGGAGCCCATGGCCCAGCTGTCTCTGGAGAATGGAAAGGTCCTTTACAAACAGGAGCAAGGAGGTTCCACCCCTTGTGTGCTCCTCCTGGATGGGAGATCGAGGAACTCTGGGTCTCTGGATCTTGGAAGGTTGCAATTTATTGCAGCCCTGAGACACATGAAAAGTCTCTGTTCCAGCCCACACATTCGAAGAATGAGTTGGAGCTCTTCATTTCTCAGTCTCAGAGTTGTTTATTGTATCTTATGTATAAAAATTTTTTCCTGCCCTGCTGAGGTCCCTCAGCAGGACAGACAGAGGCACTCTGCCTGCCCCCGGGGCGGTGTTATCTCTTTATACTAAAAACTACATATAACATGTTTACTATAACTTTCCAATTCCTATCAGCTATGTTAGACAGCGAGCTTCTATTCTAGACCAATCCAAAAGTGCCAACATCACTGCAGAAGATGGAGGTAGAGAAGAAAAAGAAGAAAGGCTGGACATCCCCAAGTCCCTCCATTTTGTCCCCAAAACCCCCATTCTAAAAACCCCAAAATCTAGCCCTTCATCTAGTGATAATTTTATTATTACACTACTTAAAATTCTGTGGCTTTCAGGTCTTCATACAAAGCTGGTAATTTGTTCCATGGGTCATAACCAAACCCACAGGTGCTCTGGGCTGTGTGCCAGGGTCTCTGAGCCCCCTGGCAGGGGTCCTGGCAATTCTGGACACGAAGAGGGATGTGCTGAGTTCTGACATCTGGAGATCAGGGGGATGACGACAACAAGGATTTTAACAAAATCATTTCAGAGAATATATATGCCAGTTCTTTTGCTTCTTTTCTGCCAGGGTTAGGGTCAAATGTGTGAGATGGTATTTCTTGTTTGGACTCACATGTTTATTAGTTCTTATCTATGTCACAGTCTCAAAAACCCTGAGTTTTGCAGCACTTCACTCTAATAAACTAAAAATGGAGCCTCATCTCTTTCTACAAGGCCTTTTAAGGACAAACTGTCTAATTAAGAAATTACACCTAAATTATTTTCACTTTTAACCCAATAACTAATCCCTCGTGCCCTGCAACGTGGAATTTCTATCCAATTACACAAAACCACCCAAACCCATAAAGAAAAAGGTAGAGAAGGTGGAGAAGAAGGTGGAGAAGAAGAAGGAGCAGCCTCAGCCCTAAAACCTCCCTCTTGCCATATATATTATTATATTCGAAAACCCTAAACTCTATGTTTTCCACCCTGTGATATCACACACTTCTATTCAAACTCCACACCCATAATTTTAGTTCTATCATTCCATTTTGGAAGCTTCTCCACAGCCTCAGGTCAATGCAGTGCTCTCCTGAGGGTCAGAGTCTGTCAGCACAGAAAGTCTGAAATTCTCAGCAACCAGGGTTCCAACATCCATACATTACCCTGAATTGATTCCACATTCCTAACCTTCCAGACATTTTCTCCCCTTCTTTTCACACATTCAGACCACTGAGGAGTGGTCAGTTCCCAAACCCCTCACTGAGGAGCTATGGGCATGCCCCCTGCCCAAACTGCCAGCTGCTGCCCCATGGCTCCAGCACCCTGCAGCACCACAGGGATATGAATCCACACTCTCAGGCAGGTGAATTCAGCAAATTGTAGAGGCAGGAGCCAAGGAAGGCTGGGAGTGGCCTCCTCCAGCAGCCCAGCTCTTCCCCCTGAGCTGCACAGGGATGGATAGGGACAGACACCCAGAGTCCCCACTCTGGGGGATTTGGGTTCAGCCCTCCAGGCCTGCCAGGGGACCAGCACAATTCCAGGTGCCCAAGACTCTTATATTTAAATCCCTTTGACAGCAGCTACGTAGATTTCTTCAGAACAGCAATTTAAGGACCTAAATTCCAGCCAGATCTCATGTCATTATTTCAGGTTGTGTTTTTGTCACTTCAGAATATAAAGCTCTATATTAAAATATATCATCTTCCAAAGCCTGGAATTTATTGTCCCTCACCCAGTTATTTCAAACTGACTAAATTTCTACCTTTTCGCCCCCTTTACTAACAAAATAACAGATGTGATTATTTCATGAAAAACAGCTAGGTCATCCCCTCTTGCACCAGCATTGTCAAATGATTACAGGCTGAATCAGACAACTGCAAGCTGTGCATGTGAATAGAGCTGTTAGCAACCCCTGCGCCAAGGAAATCTAAAGTGCATGGATACAAAATAAACACAAGATTGGGAAACTGCTTTTGCTATATTTTAAAATTATGTAGGAGATGTAATGGTCTGGGTTTCCAAACAGATGACATGAGATACAAAGTTATGCATGAATTTAGCCACGAAACCAACATTCATGGTGGTCATGAGGGCTGGCCAGGCCAGGCCAGCCAATGCACCAAGAACCCTGTGAGAGTTTGCTCTGAGTCTCCTCTCATTTGTGATGGGAAGGTTTCCAGCAGCTCATGGCTGCGTGTTCAGGGTGTGTGTGCGCTGTAACTCATGTTCTTCCCCAGCTGCAAGGCTCTACTGGCTGTGTGAGGTGTGATGTACTGGAATGGATTCCATCCCTGCCTATTAACAGTTCAATAATGGATCTGTGAATTAGCATTAAATTACAGGGACTGTTACCAAAGGGTTCTAATATTTACATTAATGCCTAATGAGTTCCCCATAATTAATATAATTGTAGTGAGCCACAGAAATTAATATTCAACCAATTATTTTAAAGAGTCATCCAATCTTTGTTGAGATTTTTTGAAGACACCTTCCCAATAACAAGTTTTTTAAAAGCACAGGTCCTAATGCTGCCAAAAGCTCTTCAGGGGTGAATTACATTGCAGGATCAAGGCCTGGGTCCTCCCTGGAACTTTAAAATAAATCAATTTACCCAATTTAAAAGCATTCTCGTTATGTTTACTCCTAAAATATTGTAACATAAAGCAGAGAAGCTGTGAAGTTCTATGCTCACCCTTAAGCATGACTGAGATAAACTCACCAGGGACAGGTGACAAAGGTCCATAAACAGTTTCTAGTGGCAACTAAAAAGATCCCACCAGAAGCAGCAAAAACATTGCTTGAAGCTCCAGACAGTTTTATTTTATAAGGCTGGAAGATTCAAAAAAACAAAAAAAACAGACAATAAAACCCTAAACCAAACCAACAAAACAACCCTAATTAACCAAATCTCAGAAAAAAAAAAAAAAAAAAACAACACCTAAATCCAATCCAGAAAAGAAAACAAACAGAAAAGCCCACAAAAAGTTGTTTTTACCTGAAGGAATCTTGAATATTTCTTCATGCTAATTTCCGTAAGCAGATCTCGGGGAGGTGCATAGACCTGGAGCCCCTTTGTGAGACAGGACACTGTACCTTGAGCAACCATATTCCAACAGCAGCTTCAGGCCTTTCTCCCCATCTTTCCAAACATTTTGTATTTGGAGACAGCTAACTGGGTTTTCTACTTGTTTCTCCAGAAGCTCCATCTTCAATCACAAGACAGACAACCTCCTTTGCTCCCTTGCTGCATTGTGTCCCTAACTGCACTGCTGTTCCATCTTCCCATAGCCTACCTGTCACAGTTTGATGCTGGCACGATGCCAGTGCTCTTATGAAAATATATGTTCTTTGGTGTCTGCTGTGAGATGTGACCAGGAATAGAGCAAAGCAGGCTCCAGCTTAGGAATAAAGAGGAAAAGCTTTATCAACCTACAACTATATATAAAGAGAAATACACACAGAACTCGGAATGAAAACCTTCCAAAGGACATTCCTCC
>WBNQ01061226.1:0-34965 GCA_013401375.1 Spizella passerina
CCTTGGAGCCCCTGAGGTGGCCTGAAGATGAGCCTTTGGCAGAAGCATGAAGTCGTGTTGTATGGAGAGAGGAAAGCTTGGCCTGAAAAACAAAAGGTCTTTGTTGACTATTGAATAGCAAAGCAGAACACACAAGGCAGATTTTTTCTGCCACAGACACTCTCCCAAACAGTGGTGCAAAGTGAAGGATCCTCCCCAGAATTCTGTATCTTTCTTTTTAAGTGTAGGAAAATCACACTGCCAAGAACTTGCTTTCTGGAAGCAGCAAGGGTAGAATTTCCTGTTATTCCTGGGTTTGAGGATATAAGTTTTGGCACAAAATGAACATTTCAAATGTAAAGTGTGCTGGGTCCTCTTAGTGTTCACTTATACAAAAAGGAACTGGGACTCTTCATAGCCTCAAAAACTCAGGCCTTGCACCTGACTGCAGTTTCTAGGCAGGACTCTCAAAAAGCAATACCCAGCCTTTTTGGCCAGACGAGTCAGATAAGAGGTTTGACCCACAAGTGCTGCAGGCCTTATCAGCTGTTGGAGTTTAGAGTGTGACAAAAACCATTTCTCACCCAGTTCTGTCGAGTTTTCAGCACGGTCTACATGCAGACAAGCTGCTTTATTGCCCAGCTTTGAATTTTCTGCAAGATTTTTGGGCAGAAAGATTAGTCTTCAAGACACTTGTCTTCAAAACATCTTGAACTAATGAAGAAGCACTTTCAGGGTACAGAGGGACACATCCCTACCAAAGAAGTAGTAGGAAACAGACTTCTACAATTGTATTTGCAGGACTGAAGTCAGAATAAGTAGATAGTTGTTTAGTTTTTGTGTGATTCAATCTTCCAAGGCCTGGCATGCAGATAAAAGCTATTGATCTGCATCAGCTGTGTTTAATTGAATGCCTGCAAAGGAGATTAAACTGATACAGAACTGCTGTGGCCTGTGCAGTCATGAATTGGTGGTTTTAGAAAGGGACAGAGCTATAGAAGAGAGGCATGAGAAGGACACCACACATCTGGGGATATCCCAAACCTGTTGGTGATTTTCAGGATGAGTAGATGAACACAGGTAAGATGCAGAAGGTGAAAGTTGTGAGAGATGGGAGGTACTGAAAATTACACCCCTGCAGGTGTCAGATTAAAGCACGCCAGGCACCCAGCTGCTGGCATACATTTTTGAATGCATCTTTGTTTTGGACATTGTGAGGAATTTCTTCACAGACAGGATGACTAGACACTGGAATAGACTGCCCAGGGAGATGGTGGAGTCACTGTCCTTGGAGGTGTTTAAGGAAGGACAGGACATGGCACTCGGTGCCATGGTCTAGTTGACATGGTGGTGGATTGGTCAAAAGTTACAGTCAATGATCTCAGGGGTCTTTTCCTACCTATTTGATTCTGGGACTCTCTGTTTTGTATAAGCCTTCAGCTACTAAGTAACCCTGAGAAGTTCTGCTGGCTTTAAGGGAGCTGTGATTGTTTATAACAAGGGAAGGTTTATCCTACCAGTTCTGCAATGCTTTCTAAGAAAATCCAGTAGAAAACCCTACACTCAGCACAGGGTTTGTGGTGTGTGTATTGGCTGTTTTGTTATTTTAATAGGGAAAACTAAACCAATGGGTATAGTGCTCACATGAATCTACAAGCCCTGGACGGCAAGGGACCTGAAATATGTCCAGCACACAATTTCATTCACTCTGAAGATGTGTGCAGGACATATCCCTGCTACTATAAATGTATTGGCATAACAGGGACCAATGCAGCCTTTCTCTGGATAGAGAGGCTGTGCATTCATATGTCTGTGGCTACATCACATGAGACAGGCTTGATGAGACATGCTGAAAATAATAAATCTTGCACCTAACAGAAGTACCTAATATTTGAAGAGTGTTTGCAAAATCCATGGTACTGGTTCAATTTTTTTTTTCAGGCATAAGCTTACTATGTCCAGTATTATGGACTGCCTCTGAGAGTAGTGTTAATGATTTCTGCTGTAGTATTTTTACTTTGGTTTCAAACCAGTCAATACAGCTGTAAGTTCTGTAAGGTCATATTGTATTGTTACTTTAGAAAGCATCAAAGCAATTGCATTGTGCTCAAGGGACAGGAGCACACATGCCATGCCAGGCTCAACAAGCTAAATGTCTTCTCTGACATTTTAATGGCATCAACATATATTCTTTCCTGGAAATAAAAATTGTCTCATAGTAAAAATCACTGGTATCTGTTCCTAGAGGGTTTGAGAAAAAAGCCCAAACCAAACACAGGAGGACAGCTGAAATGGGGGATTATATTCCATGAATCTTGTTTTGCAAAGACTGTAAATGTTTTCTTTTACTAAGACTTTACTTTTTAGTTTCCTTTCACAGATAGAATTACAGTTAAACCCTTAACAAAAAGACTGCAGTTTACCTACTGATATGGCAGCAATGGTCCAGAAAAGGGACAAGCTTTTCTCTGAAATGCCCATCTGCCTCAGTGGGCTAAGGGTAAAGATAGACTGACAGGTCTGTGCAATTATATTGCTGTGACTGGGCTTTCTCTCACATTAAATTGTCCACTATCAAAATGAGGATTTTTTGCCAGTGCTGGGAAAGCCAGAAGCACCAAGGGATCTCAGGGATTGTTTCTTATTCCCATTAGTACTCCTTTTTTCTGTGTTGGGTAAAGGCCACCCATGTTCAGTGTAGCTATTTACAAAAGAGCTAATATTCTGCTAATTGCCAATATCAAACACACAAAAATACTTCACACAACAAAAATTGTCAGTATAATTTGCCTTATCTCTTTCTCAGTTTCTGTTGTAGACAAGTTAATTGTTTACATCTTTTGGGCTTGATCTGCGAGCTTGCACAGCTGTCAGTAAGAACATTAATCTTCAGTGTGTCAGCACAAGTGTTCATTGTTTGCTGGAGTTCGCACAATGACACGAGTATTTTGGGGATATTTTGGAACATCTGACATTCAGATGCTCCCCCATGGCTTCATTTCCTTCCAAGAAGCTTACAGACAAGCATATATTTCTTAAAAATATTTTGGTCTGGCCTTCAATTGGTCTATAATAACAACATTGTGGTATATGTTCAGTTTAAGTTTAGTTTAAATTAAATGCCAGTAACTTCAACAGCAGTCATTTGTCCTGGTGCCACTCCTAGCAATTTTCTCCAGTGAGCAACAATGTCTGTTTGAAGGTGGATCCATGTATAGGGCTGTAAACTTCGTATGAGATCTCCTTTGTCTCCAATCTTTTCCTTACAAGAAAATGTCTGGGAGGAGGTAAGATGTGTTCTGAATCTAAATGATGTAGGGTAACTAGAATGTGACAAGGAAAGTCATAGCTGGAGGCTTCAAAAAAGGTATCACAGTTAATTTGTCTAAAGTTTGCCAGGGGAACAAGTTAAATAAAGGAGATGGAAACAGCTGACTTAATTATCCTCAGGCAGTTTTTGCATTTAGTGTTGGCCCACAGCAACACACAGAGCTCTGAGTTTTCCAGGACAGTGGAGTTACATGTTGTTTTAGCCTGACGGATTGCAGTTACATGTTTTAGCTTGACTTGCAAGTGACCCAGTGTAGGATGAATATAATTTTGTGTTCCCCTCTGCAAAGTGTGAATGACAATAGCAAAAGCATTTTGCAAAGCCCATCTCAGCGGTGTTTGTGAGGTATACAAAGATACTGGGAAAAAATAATGAAAACTTTTGTTAGTTTGGGAGTTATTCTTCAGAGTTTTATCCATACTTAGGATGGGGGCTGTACCATGATAGGACACCACAGGAGTTTATTGTTTTGAGGTGGAAGCAGTGGCTTGAATGTCTCACTATAGCACAGGAAAAACTACAAGACCAACAGCAGTTTGGAGCTGAAAGTGGTTTTCCAGCAGAACCACCTTTTGTGCTCCCCTGAGAGCACTTTACAATGCAGCATCAAAAGGCTGGTGGTGCTGAAGCAGTTCCCATGGGCAGGACTGCTCTGCTGCTGGTGCCCTGAATAAAGCCTTGGATACGAGACAGGTACACTGTGACTTGCTGTGGAGGTATTAGCTTTCAGAAGAGATGCACTCTAATCTCAGTTATTATTCCTCCTGATAATTAGCACTCTTCTGATAAAATGCAGACAATATTTAAATAACAGTGCCAGTGTTTTGAATCTTACAACAGTTATAATTTGCAATAATGAATCTTACAGTAGCTATAATTTGGAGTAACTGTGCAAAACACACACATCCAGATGCAATAGCTCTCAAGTTACTGTTCTCAGCAAGGAGATGCTCTTTCTGGAGGTATTTACAAGGCATCAGTAGTGCCCATTTGTTTAACTTCTGGCTTTGGTTAGACAAAATGTACTACTGCTCTTTACTACCAACTACTCAACTTCCAAATCAAGAGTTCATTTCAAAATGTATCTGCAAATTATAAAATCCCCAGACAAATATTCCTGTCTCATTCCTCCAGCCAACATCTGGCACTGAGAAATAAAGCAGTTAAAATTTACATCTTCTATATAAAACTAGTGGAGCAAGACAAATTTGCATGAAGCACTAATGTAAAGGTCAGATATAATTAAGTATACACAATATCTTTAGCTTGTTAAACAGTAACATCAAAAAGTCATAGTCTTTTGGTCAGCCAACTCAATCTAAATTCAAGGTATGGATTCAGGAATGCGAGTATAGCAAAGTATATGAATAGCTATTAGTTAACTCTTTAAATAGCTTTTGAACAAACAGAATACAAGGACATGCTAATACAGACACAAATATACAAGATGTGTTCAGCACCTTGCTAAATGGAAAAAGATTTCAAGTGCATTCTTATACTCCAGTTTCTCTTGAGGCTAGAGAAATCACATATGTATGGATCTCTGAGTGAAAAAAGTAAAATACAATAAAATTAATTAACCTCCTTCCCCTCCTATTAATAAATGTTATGTATTCAGCATTTTGATGGAATACAGCAGCAAAGCTCTAGCTCAGAGTCTGTCTCACAATCTGTGGCTGAGGTGAAATATAAGAGTAAATAACAAATGTGGCTGATCAGACCAGAAGTTATGAATGAAGGTTATCTCTCCAGCCTGCCCATGAATTCAAAGAGGGAGTGTTGCGGTGTGTGGTAATATCCTGTCTTAAACTTCCGGGTCCCCTCCCCAGGTGTGCCATACCTCTCTCCCTTCCCCCTCGCCCCCTTGCTGAATGAGTCCTGTCAATCAGGCTCAACATTCCAGGAAGGTCATTGTATGGTTGTTCAAGTTCAAAAGATGCCCTTNTCCTAACAGCCTGGACTTGTTCATCTGCCTAGCTGCAACGACCAGCAAGCTAAAGGTGTCTCTGGGGTGACACACCACAGCTGCCGCCTTCGGCCCAGCAGCAGCAAGGGTCAGACTGGCCCAGGCACAATCTAACTGGTAATATTGGGATTCTTATTCCAATAAGGGAGAAAGTGGTTTTGGACTCGTTGGTTTTTTCTTAGCCAATTTTCTTTTGGAAATGAAAAATCCCACAGCTTAGAACCTGACAGCTGCAGAGGATAAGGGCTTGCAAGGTGGAAACATAGAATGGCACGAAAATAAAGTTTGGGAAAGATTAGCTGCTTCTCCCCCATATATTAGCATTTGCTTCCTTGCAGCCATAATGATCTAAGGATATGAGTAAAAAATGGTTTGTAAGGAAACATACTATCATTGCTAAGACAACTGATGTAGTTGGAAAAAAAGGAGACAGGTTGGTTTGGACCACTTAAATGTTCTTTTAAAAGCTGAAATGAAAGCAACAATCTTTGAATAAAGAGAAGACTATGAACAGTTTTCAGTTTAACCTAATTTTGACAATCACTTAGACAGTTGTGAGTGGCCTTCTGCACATGAACCTGCCGCTTTCCCAACTGTTTTGGTTTAAGAATAAAGAATGTACTTCTACCCTAAAATCTTACTTCACAGTTTAGTAAGCTTTCTTGTGTTGTAGAATTGTTTTCAGAGTCAGATGTTTCAAAACAGGAGGGACTGCATCCTCTAGCTTAAAATAGAAGTTACACTTACCTAAAAACAGGTAAGTCTCAAGGGGTAAAGGGTAAAATTTCCTGGACACAATATAGTTGCATAATTAGGTCAAAACCCCTTTAATACATATGGAATTACACAGTTTTTCACCTGAGAACAGACTTGTTACAGGTAGTCTTTATGTATGCAGGTGCAAAATGTTTTGACGTCTACCAGGTTGTGCGGAGCAGCCAGAACAACACTGTAGCACATGGTTAGACAGCTATTACACACTTCTCCTTACATTTGTGGCTCTATCATCACTTTTCTTGGAGTTTGCCAGTTTTCTGTATTCCAAGACCCCAGAGGCTTGACCCTGTCAGACAGCTAAGCTCAAAAGCAACTAGCAGCTGCCAGCAGGAGCTGAATTTACTTGGCAAGGTGTCCCATACTCCTCATACATCCCTGGGGCCGTGCCTCTGGGGATGGAACTCACATTTATACATACACCACGTGCACACACAGAGAAAGCTGCACACAGCTCTTACCGGCAGGGATGCTCTCCTCTCACTCCAGAGTTGTGGCTGACGTTTCTTGTGGCCTCTGCCCTCCTTCTCCTCATCGATCAAGTTGTGGCCCCAGAAGCTGCTCATCCATTTTGCAAAGAAAATATCATCATCTTCATCATAGTCCATGCACAGATGCTCCAAATTTGGGGGAGGGGGGGGTCTCCCAGCCAGACAAGGCAAAGCCAGACAAAGGTGAAACTCCACCACCAAGCCAGTAGCTTCACGCTGTTCTGCCAACAAAGGGAGCAGACACACAGTTTCAAACACTCTTTCTGCACTCCCTCTCCAAAACCTGTCCCACTGCAGCCCCAGGCACTGTCTAAACATAAAGTCAGCCCTTTCTCATCTCTTTTCAACTAGGTTTCCTTTAACCTTTCCATTGCAGCGATGTCCAATATGACACTGCCCCAGGGGGCGGGTGGCAGGGCTGGGGCTGCTCCCTGTGCTGCTGCTGAGTGCCCCAGCTGTCAATACCAATGCAGAGTTGCCCACAGTTACATGCCTGCAGGGGGCAGGCCCAAAGTGGGCTTGTGATTTTTGAGAAGCAGAATTGACATATTGATGTTGGTCAGAAACTGGCTGGCTCTGTTGGAGGGAGGACAAATGGCCCACTCTCTCTGCTGCTCTCTCTCTTCTGACTTTGTTGCCTCTGCTCTTCCTTCAGTATTTCAGAAACATCATCTGCCTAGGTAGAAACCCTTCCTAAAGCAACTGCTCATTCATTTTTGGGTTATGACAGACAGAACAATTTTGCAGCTGCTGCTTTTCACCTGAGTGATTTCATCTGCCATATCAGGGGTATGGGAGGCCCTGCCTCACTTGAATGCACTCAGGGTAAAAATGTGCTGGTTCTTCCTCACCAGCCCTGCATGTAAACCACACAGGTCTTGCCTCTCCCACACAACAGAACAGGGCCAGGGAATGACTTCTGGCACTCAGACCAAGTGTCTAAACTGAGCACATGTACCTTACGTGGTGTCTGTGCTGAGGGTCTCCTCCAGGTCCTGTACTGCAATTACTGCACTGTGGCTGCAACACTTTGTTGTCATTTTTGTGTCTCCTTTATTTAAAAATCTCTGATATAACACCAAAACTCTTGTGGTTCATGAAACTGTTGTCTGCATGGTATGAAACTGGAAGATGTGTTATGTGCTTTGGGGCCTGGCAGGAGGATAATGAGGGCTCTGAGGCTGTAGAGCCTGTTGGGATGGGGCTGTAAGGCTGCATGTGAGGAAGAACCCAAATTGAACTTCTTACTTGTTGCCACATTTCTCTTCACAGAGAAAAGCAAGACACAATTCTTCCCAAGAATATTTCTGAGTTTCACATTCTCTGAACCTCAGAGAAAGAAAAACCAACTCTTTTCTCATTTACTGCTCCTGTGTTGTTCACAAGTGGAATGCTTTGTGGAAGATTGTTTACCTGAAGGGAATTGGTAATGGGATTCTGGTGTGAGTGTTTTGATTCATTGACCAATTAAATCCAAGTGTGTGTGTCAGGACTGTCAGCTGACAGTCACAAGATGCTGTGCAGTGGAGTGTCGTTGAGTGCTTGGCAGATTCAGTTTAAATGTAATGTAATGTAATATAATATAGAATAATATCATATAACAAAGTAATTAATTAGCCTTCTGATAAGATGGAGTCCTCCTCATCATTTCTCCCTGCTATGGAGGTCGCCTTGTTACTATACTTACTGGAAGCAAAGCCTGGTATGTGCTGGTGTTCTTCTGGTGCCCAGGCATTGCTGTGGAGATGTTGGTTGGTCTTGGCCACAAATATGCTAAAAAGCTTGCTGGTAATTTGGCATTACAGAGAATCAGTGGTCCAGCATTAAACCTTTTCCTTAACCTGTTTAAGACTACAGATGTAGCTACAAAACTCCAGTTTCATTCATGGGGGTGTAGGTGTGAGGTGTAAGTACAGTGTGGGACGGTTCATTCCCAACAACACAGGTGAAGGGAATGGTTGCTCAGGGATCTCTGTGTGCCAAATTTTACCTTGTCCAGGGCAGGAAAGAGTGTGATTAGCAGAGTGACCTGAGTGCATGGGCAGGCAGATGGCATTGCCTCAGGTGTTCTGTATGAGAGGCACAACCATGCCTGCAGCAGCCTGGACAGGAGCAAGAGGAATACCTGCAAAACAGCACAGTAAGAAGACACCTGAAGCAATGAAAAGGATGTGTAGGCTAATTTTCTAGGTGGGGAAGGACCCTCCTGGCCATACTCAAGCAGCCTGAATTTGACTTACATCCTGGAGGCCACTCATCTGTACAGGCAAGGCACATCTGAAGGCCTGTAGGAAGCATGATGTGGGTAGAATTGAGGCTGTCCCAGCAGGAATCCATTGACCTGTTGGATACATATTTTCTCTTGTGATGGGACAGGGATCTTCAGGAGAAGGGTTGTCCCACAGCTTTGTCCAAATATGTTTACATAAATAGTAATAATCCATCAATTAAAGGACATTTCTCAAGTTGTTTGCTACCAGGCATGCAGGCACACTGACTCAGAGTGCAGCAGGGCAAATTTTAGTTGGGATCCTGAGGTGTTTGCTTTGCAATCTTACTGTTGTTTTTATTTGCAGCCCTTTTTTCTTCTTTGCAATATGTCTTCTCACATTTCCCTCCTACCTACAATGAAATTTTCACATGAGATGACTGGGGCTGATTGTAAAAACATATCAAAAACAACTCCTCTTCATCTTCAGCTGAGTGCTCCATAACAATAAGTGGAGACAGAAACATAAGCTTCCTCTGCCTACAGATAAGGATTTTAATGAGGCATAGACACACACATGAACAAAATTCCAGTATTTTTATGACAGATTCAATTAATAACTGGGAAGAAAACATGAAATTTAATTTACAACAAGGATTGCTCCAAAACTCTTAAGTACAAAGTCCTAGAAAGTTTGAATCAGCCACATTAGCTGAAACTTCACAGAATTAGAGAATCAACCAGGCAAGGTTGGAAGAGGCCACAGTGGATCATCTGGTCCAACCTCCCTGCTCAAGCAGGGTCATCCCAGAACACAGGGTTGTATCCAAACATGTCTGGAATGTCTCTAGTGTGAACATCCATATTTATGATTGGCTTTTTGCAAATATTAAAATTTGTATGTGTTAGAAAGTTTTGCTGTATTAATTTTCTTAAGTAGTGTGTTAAATACAGTTTTAGGTTATAATAAAATGTTAAAATAGAAACTATGCTATGTAAGATACTTTTTATAAAGAAAGGACTTGCACCGAGATAGCAGCCACAGGACACCTAAATCTTTCAGAGAAAAAGAATTTATTGCCTCATTATTAGAAGAAACAATTTCTTCCTGCTTCGCTCAGCCCTGAATAGGCTGTTAGGATTAAGAGGAAGAAGTTGACACTGACCAGACAGAATCCTTTGTTTGAATGGAATTTATACATCATGTATGAAGTGTATGAATATGCAACAGGCATATTCAAGGATTTTTAAAGGTTAATCCTCTGTTAACATGTGTCCTTTTTCAGTCTTATTTTGCCCAGAAAGAGGTAGCCTGACTGTCTGTAACTNTGGATCCCCCTCTCTTGGTATCCCCTCTTCAGGTACTTGTGGCATTGATGAGGGCCCCTCTCAGCCGTCTCTCCTCAAGGCCGAACAGGCCCAGCTCCCTCAGCCTTTCCTCTTCTTAAGAGTCCCTTAATCACTTTCGCTGCCCCCTCCCAGACCCGCTCCAGGAGCTGCACGTCTCTCTGGTACTGAGGAGCCCAGAACTGGACACTTCCCGTGTGAGCGGCTCAGACCTCCTTCGGCACGGATCGCTCCAAGGCCGTTCCAGCGTTGTTTCCCGGGGAGCCCCCCCGAGCTCGCCCCGCCCGGTCTCCCTCACAGGGGCTGCGGGAGCCCCTCCGCGCCGGCAGGGGGCGCTGCGGGCGGGCGGAAGCAGCGGCGCTCCCGCGCCCTCCCGGCGCGCCCCGCGTGTCCGCTGACCCTCCCTCCTCCTCTCCTCCTCCTCCCGGGCGTCATGGCCGCCTCGAAGCCCGTGGAGGTGCCGGGCGGCGGCGGCACCGCCGGGCTGTCGCGATGGCAGCTGGCGCTGGTCCTGGGCACCCCCATCCTGCTGGGAGCCGGCGCGGTCTATCTGTGGGGGCGGCGGGCGGCGCGGCGTGGAAAGGGCGCTAGCGAGCGGAAGACCCCCGAGGGGCGGGCGAGCCCCGGGCCCGGCATCGAAAGCGGCTCCGGGCAGCCCGACGGGCCCGGACACGAGGAGATGGTGAGCGGGGAGCGGCGCCGCCCGGAGCGGCGGCAGGGCCGGGCTCGCCGCGCGGGGAGCCGGGGTCCCGGGGCAGCGCGGGGATGGCCGGGCTGCGAACTGCCGCCGGCAGGGCCCGACGGGCCGCTGGGCCCGAGCGGAGAGCGGCTGTCGGGGCGCCGGTCCCCAGCGAGGAGCAGCGTGCGATGGGATGGAGCTCGGGTGGCATCCTGGTCGTGCTCTGCGTGACACGCCCGGCAGGTCACGGAATCACAGGCTGGGTCGGAAGGGCCCTCGGTGGGTCATTGATCCAAACTCCGGGGTCGAGCAGGGTCATCCCAGAGCGCATTGCACAGAATTGTGTCTGGATGCTCTGGAATACCTCCAATGAGGGAGACTCCACACCCTTACTGCTCCAGTGCTCGGTCGCTGCACGGTAAAGAAATTTTTCCTCGTGTCCATGTGGAACTTCTGTGCATCAGTTTCTGCCCATTGCTTCTTGTCCCATTGCTTGGCACCACCGAGCAGAGCCCAGACCCATCCTCCTGAAACATTTCCTCAGATCCTGATAGATAATGATGAGGTCCCCTCTCAGCCATCTCTTCTCAAGGCTGACCAGGCCATGCTCCTTTAGGTTCTGCTTCTATGAGAGATGCTCCAGTCCCTTAAATCACGTTTGTCACCCTTGGTTGGACATGCTCCCAGATTTCCATGTCTTACTGTGGTCAGTCTGTGTGACCCACTGAGCTCCTAGCCAGGCATTCGTGGTTGTGGTTCTGCCCTTGCCACACAGGGATCAGTAGTAGTTTGTTCCAAGATCAGGCGTTGCCAAATGCATCTTCTCATCAAGTGGCTGAGCATGGATCTGTGCTGCTGAGAGGGGAACATACCTCTGCCTCTGAGGTCTAGAGTAGCTGTGAATAAGTTTCCTCTAGGAATAGTGTTTTGAAAAGGAAATCTGCGGTCTGTTGTGTGTGAGGTGCTGGATACAGCAGTGTGGAAAGAGAACACAATCAAGATTGTTTTAGTATGTTCCATGAAAATATAGAAACGGTTCATGCAGCAGAGACTTCGAAGTGTAGCATTTGCCTAAGTATGCATGCTCTCAAAGCATACATCTATCCTGTTGTAAATTACCATTCTGAGAACTTTCAGATAAAATGGTCTGTGCAAAAACTCAAGGACAACATGTAAGATTGGAGTCCAGATCAGATCTATGGTTCTCTTGTATATCTGCGTTGGAAAAACACAGATATACAAGAGAACTTTCTTTCTGGCACTTTCTGCCTATCTGCAGTCCCAGATGTGCCTTGCAGTCATGCAGCATCACTGAGGTGAGGTTGCAGGTGACAAGCATGTTTAAAGTAATGGATTTGACAAACTGATGGCCTTTGATAAGAGTATCCCACACTGCATTTTCCTCTCACGTTCTTGTGTATCACCCAAAATGCTTTGAACTGTCAGACTGTTAGAGCTTCCCATCCGAAATGATGAGGAGAGAAGAGGAATCACCTCTTGGAGACAGGGAAAAGTCCTTTCTAACCTTGATGGTTGGAGTGGTGCAGACTGACGCGCTGGGGCGGGCAGTGGCAGGCGCACATGGCAGTGGAGAGGAAGGTGGCAACTTCCCCAGCTCGTGAATCATGCCTGCTCTCAGGCATTCCCAAAGCACAGTAAGCTGTAAAGCCTTTGCTGGACCTCGAGGCACTTACTTCAGTGCACTGATTTGTTCCTTCCTGGGCACCACACACTCATGAAGAAGTTGTGTACAGAGGACAAATGCAGACTGTTTACTGTGGTAGCTGTGGCTCGTGGCTGCAAGCAGCATCTGGTGTATTTATGGGAGTGTGCTTGCTGCAGGTGAGCTCTGCAGGCTGCTCCTGACCTTTGTCTTTCTGCAGTGACTTCCCTGTTAGTGCCTTCACTCTGGGTTTCTTGGTTTGTGTTTCTGAATTCCGGCAATATCCAGGAGTTTGTAGTCATGCTGCAGTTGTAGGAAGGAAGCACTTAAAACTTTTAAAACACTTAGGTAGCATTTGATTTAAAATATTGTGTGTTGCTCCACAATTTGAATTACTAGAAGGGTCTGTGCATTTAAGGGTAAGTTGAGTGGTATGACCTGATGGAAAGTTTCTTGAAGAATGTCATTGCTTATACTGTAAAGAAATGAGAGATGTTGCTTAGGAGAGCTGCAGAAGTTATCAGATTGGACTGATTACATGAGATAATCATCTAGCTGGTCAAAATATGGCTGCATCAGGAAAATAAATGTGGCTGCAAGTTCCCAGGACTGCTTTATGTGTGTATGGAGGATTGTCTTCCTGTTACTCATATCCAAAGCAATGATGCCATGTAGATTTCATGTTTCCTCTCGTATTTTATTAGTTATAGATATAAGTGATAAGATCCATGATTGAAAATACAGCCACTGCAGATGCTTCACTTGTAAAACTTCCTGTATTGTATTAATCTGCCTCTCTAACATGATGAAGTATTTTTTTAAACTCATTTGGATTTTACGTACAAGTTTGCACAGTGAATAAGAGCCAGTAATTCATTTCACAGTTGAAATACAAGAGGAAAATCTTTGGAAAACACATAGGTCAGTAATGAAACTGCTACCAACAGCTGTGTCAGCTAACTATTCTTTTACTCATAAATGTAACTTAGGACTCACACTGTTTTGTGCTTTTCATTAAATCAGCCCCTGTATCCGTTTGATGTTCTGGTCACTGTTTCTGAAGACATGACCTTGAATTTTTTTTTCTTTGTTCTTTAAAAATATGTAAGGTGCTATATCTTCCCCGTTCTTTATTCTGACTTGTTACTATTTTGCATGCAGCTCAAGCTTTTCTCTTACCTGCTGCACAGACCTCACATTTTTTTCCCAGGCTGTGTCTGCACCAGCGGATTCTCCTGCCATCGATGCACTGGCCAAGTGTGTGATCTGTGACTGACACTGTGTTGGCACAAGCCCTTGGCACAGGTGCTGTATTGGGAAAAGCTGAACTACTTTTGAGATTCCTTCTCCTGTAAGCACAGCTCCTTAGCAGTACAGTAAACTGGTGTTATTGGGCCAGTTAAGTGATGATGATGATAAAACTGCATCTATGGATGGCTCAAAGGTCGTAAAGCCAAATTGCATCTGTTCATGACAGTTGTCATTGTTTCTTGTAATTTGGATGGAATGTGTTTTAGTCACTCAGTAGCAGTTGTTTTTCACATGCTCTCCTGGTTTGTAAGGAGTATTGTGTAATTAAAATATGGAGTGCTTTGCATATATTGCTTTAGTTGGCACCCAATTGATTTTTTTTTTTTGTAACTTATTCCATAATAAATTCTCAGCAGGTTCACTCCTTGTCGTACAGGAGTGAGCAGTGGTTACTCAGTGAGGTAATGTGTTGGTTGCTTCAGTATTTTTTCTCCCTGAAGTTGGAATCAATTCCTTTGGCAGCTCTGTGGTAGTCCAGATCTGAGCCCTTAACTCTTTCAGCAGGCTGACAGGGTAACCCTGTGTTTGGTGTGAGAGGAGGGCAGCTGGGTGGCCCTGTGTATTGCAGACAAAGCCCTTGGGGTCACAGCAGTTCCTGTCTGTGCACACTTTGCTGTGAGCTGGGCCCTGTCCTTGAGTGCAGTGTGGGTGAACGTGACAAACTCCTCGGCCTTTGTGGTGCCACATTCTGGGATCAGCAGCCAGCCAGCCAGCGTGGCTTCGCTCCAGTGTCTGTTTTAGTGGCAATTGCTGAATGCTGCCTCTCTCTCTGCTGTGACATTAGATCAGGATATGAACAAATTGAACCCCTTAGTCTAGATACACTCATGCTGGTACTTACTCTAAATTGATCTAAGCAAAGGAACTAAAAAGTCATTTCTATTGTACTGTGCACCTGTTGCTTAGTAAATCTCACTGTCAACTTACTCTAAGTCTTCTATTTCGTGCTAGCTGTGGTGGACAGGTGTAGAAAACTCCTGAATGTGTGTACAGTAGCAGTAAAACTGTTAGACTCTTGGCTTATTTATGGAAAGTGTGGGTGGCAAATTCATTTAACAGGAAGGTGACTGCAAATACAGTGAATTTGTTCTGTAAACTTCGTTACCTTTTTTCTGAGTGTCATACATCCTTGCTTGTGCTTTGAATTTACTTCTAAAGCTCATGTAGAGATGCTTTTTCTCATTGTGGTTTTAGTGCTAAAGAGACTTTTAAAACCATTTATGTTCAGTTAATGCCTTTGTTTGAAAAAAGACTTGAGATGAACCTTAGTAAAAAAAAAAAGCGGAAAGACGGGTATTCAGAAAAGAACAGGATTTTTTTTCCTGGTACCTCATCTCGTTAAGAGGGTTCTCTCACTTGCAAAAGACAAAAAAAGAGGCCTAGACCAAGGCTTTCTTTTTTTGCAGGTTGAATTAAGATGGCTGAAACAGTAGTCACCCTCCATGTCATCTGTCAGATAAGGGCTCATGCAAATCCTTTTCAACCAAGAGAAAACTGCTGAAACTCTGCTCATGGTTCTGTTGTGAATCGCTGCCATCATTGGCCGGCAGGAAGTTTCTTGTTCTGCTTTGAATAACAGTCTTCCTCAAATATATAAGGTTCTGAACAGCTAGTTTAACAATACTGCCATTGCAGGGAGTTACTAAGCATTATTATTCTTGCAGCTGGCAGTCTGTTGCTGTAAAGTTGCTGTTTGCTCACAGTTTCTGGACATTTTGTGAGAAAAGCACATTTGCTGAGGTTAAATTAGAAGTTCAGAAAATTTTGCCAGTGTTGTTGTCTATTCTTTAGTCAGTTAGCAATCTGCTTGTTCAGGTACCTGGATAACTCAATTTCACAAGTGTCCTTTGGCTTAAGCTCTGTTCTAAAACTTGTTAAGCAGCAGTTGCTGAAAGCAGTCCTAAGTAGAGATGTTATTTTTTGTGTAGCTGAGATGTTATTTTTTGTGTAGCTGCAAATAACTTCTGAGTTGTTTGTTTTGTTGCTCTGTTATGAACTTACATTCATTTTATTGAGCTGGTTTGGTTGTTGCACAGATTCTTTGACCAGAAGATGACAAACTGAAGAGTTTTTCTTGCTCTATATGGACCTTCACCATGGGGATAAAAAGTGTCCAGGGTGCCACACAGCATGGTTCAGGTCAGGCTCTCTGTCAGGTGGGGAGAAGCAGTGAAATTGGAAAATAATGTCTAGAATTATTTGGCAAGAAAACAGAAGAATGAGGTTTTTGATTACTTGTGCATGAAGTTTGTTTGCATAATCAGCTTCTTAAGTACTATCTTGTGTATGTCCAATGTAGCAATTGAGAAGGAATTTTTAAAAATATGCTTAAAAATTTTGTAAGGGTTAAACTTAAGGCTTGACAAACCTTTAGAAACTGATGTGAGGAATTAATTTTCATTTTCTTATTTGTGCTGTCATGAAAAGGTATTGCAGCATATAATGTGATATGAGTTCTTTAATATCTTTTTTTTTAAAAATAAACAGCTACCAGAAAACCTCCAAACCATCAATAGCAAAAAAACCCACGAAACCAAACAAAAACATACATTGGATTTGGTGGTGTTTTGGATGCATACTGAGGGCTACAGCAAAGTAGTTTGAGTAAGGGTGCAGAAACAAAACATCTCAGAGCAAGCAGAGTAGTTTAAGGCAGCATAAACAAACAAGTTGATCTCTTCCTTGCCTTGGGCAATGCTGCTAAATGACTTTATTGAATTGAGAGCATGTTGTGCTCCAAGTTCTGAGTCCTTACCCCCACATTTCCTGCCTCATGCCATGGGTGCAGCAGGGGGTAACCCTGTCAAGGAGTCAGCAGATGTTCCATGATTCATGTCTGTATGAGTGGGTGTGTGGTCTGTGATCCTGCAATGGTTCCTAAAAGTTCACTCTCATAACAGAGTTACTGATTTCCATAACTTGGGCATCCTGTCTGTAGTCTCTGAAGTTTTTGATCACTGTTGTGTGCACTTGTATGCTGTGGGAAGGCTTGATAGTAACCTAGTAGTAGGTTCGTAGTAGTAACCTTGCTGCACTTAGGCTTCATCTCTGCAGTCTTAAATAGTTTTCACACTGGGAACAGCTGTCATGTATGAATGTTACAACATGGCCCATATCATGTGTTTTTCCTTTTTGACCCAAGTTAATAGGAATGGCACTGAATTTTGTGAGATTTTCACACAAGGGCATCTTTAATGTGGTTTGGTCTAGACATGCACAAGGAAAAATTCAAGCTGACTTACATGCATTTAAGTTTGCAGCATGTGCATAACCCTTCCCTTTGTTAAAATAAAAGTATTGTTGTATTTGGAGATAAATTTAGGACCTACTCAAAATAATTTTAACCTTTTGAGACTTTGGTTAAGTTTTAAAGAAACAATTTATCAGATACACAGTTACTTGTCTCTCAGTAAAAATAGTTGCACTCTAATTTTGGCATAGAGTAGCATAGAGTTACACAGTGTATGGGCTGAAGTTAATAATCTTTTATCAAATTAAATTTGAAGCTTTACAATAGAAAAATCTGAAAACCTTGCAGATTGCCTTGTTCTGTGAACAATAAAGATGGTGCAGATTGATGCAATGATTAATGACTTGAGAGAAGAGCTTTGCTGGCAGTAGGGATATTTAAGAAATTCTCTTCCTTATATGGGTTCACTTGGAAGTCTCCCCTCAGGAGAATGCTTCTAGGATCCTTTTGTTCTATTTGGATGCCTAATTTTAGGTAGGAGCTGAGGCTAGCACCCATTATCTGATTCTCTCCTGCCAGGATAGGGATCCAGGCCTTAAAAGACAGGTTGTGTAGTAAGTCCTGGCTTCCCCTCAGGTTTTCAGTTTTAAAGTAAATCACTTAGATGCAAAAAATGATCAGGGTGGGATGAAATGAGCAGACGTTAAGGGGAATGGGCTTTGAAATGCAAAGTTGCTTTCAAATTTGTGTTATAGCTGTCTGGTTGTCTGTATCTGTTCGGTTTAGCCCTGGCAGTGGATAAGGGGGTAGAGGAGGCAGAGTGTGGTCAAAGAGCAGCAGGGACAATTCCTAACAAATCCTCAATGATCTCAAGTGCAGGGGATATGTAGTGAATCCTGCAGCTATTGTTAAAGGCACTTCTGCTCCCTGTCTGTAGCCTTTTCCTCCCCAGAAAGGTTGGTGGAATGGCATGTGTGCCCTTACTTCTGCTCATTTTGGTCTGGCAGAACTGCCCCAAAATGTTGTCCATGAAGTGAGGCTGTGACAGAAGAGCAGAAATCCAGAAGATCGATGTGAGAATCTTTTGCACCTCTTATTTCTTGAATGCTCTTTGATAGAACATTTTTACATCTAATCCCTTACAAAGCACAAGATTTGATAACTGGTTTGTAAATCCAGGGGTTTCAGGTAGGTAGCAATGTTAATTTCTATAGAAATACAGATCATCAACACGTGGTGCAGAACATAAAGATGCATTTAGCAGGGTCTCAGGCCAGTGAGGAAAGTTTCCCATCCCCTGCTGAGGTGGTGATGGTCCAACACTTTTCATTACAGGAAGCAGGGTGTCCGAAGCTGTAGAGGAGTCAGCTGTAAAGTTGATTTGCCTAGAGCATGAAAGGCAAACCAGCTTTATTTTCCTTACAGGTTTTATTGTCTTGCTCAGTAGGTCTTTCCACAAAGTGTTTTCCATATTTAATTCATAGTCTGATGATCACCTCTGGTCCTAGGGCTGTATGTATTTCAGAAGGAGACTCTTCTGTTTGAATTGCTTTGAGGGCTTTGTTATCTTTACACATTTAGCCTTGGAGAAACAACTTACCTCATTGGTTCTTCTGATCACCAGCCATGTAAAAGATTACAATCTGTTTAGCTTTCCAAACAGAAATCACTGCATTGTTTATTACCATTGTAGTGAATCTTGTGTAAAGGTTATCCCCTATCTGATACACTTGCAAAAGAAAATTCTCGTGTGTTTCCAGGAACTGAAATCGGTGAGATTTTTCACAAGTCTGGGCTAAAGTTTACAAGTCAGGTTCATTTTTTATATCCTTGAAGATGAGCCCTAAAGTGCATAGCTTGTGTGCTGTGATGCCTTTTTAATTTGAACTGACCTCTCACTTTCTTTTTCAGAGTCCTCTTGGTAGAGCCCAAGCAGCCAAGAACAAAGGAAACAAGTACTTTAAAGCAGGAAAATATGAGTTAGCTATTCAGTGTTATACTGAGGCTATCAGCCTGTGTCCTCCTGAGAAAAACCTTGATCTTTCTACCTTCTATCAAAACAGAGCTGCTGCCTATGAACAACTGGTAAGAAATTGAAGATAATTATGTGTTTATTGTAAAAAGTAGCATTATCAATTTTGTATTTTGTCACTTTCATCCACTGAAAGGTCCCAAGTGATAACATCTGCTGCATTCACAACAGATGATGTTTTCTTTTCACAAAAGATGCTGTTGCAGCTTTTTTCAGCTTATCATACTTTTCTACATGTAAATAAAATTATTTTCTGTTGACCACACTCAGTAGATCTTATGTAATTCTTATGCATCTTGTTCTTCCAAGACAAAGTTTTAATTTCTTATTCTCTGGAAGAATTTTCTTGTATATAAGTTTATTTTGGTTCTCTCTACTTGAGTGATTAACTGTGAAAGGCCAGATATTTTGGAAGGATGCTACTTCAAAATGTAAACAAAAGATCATTGAAATCCTAGTAAAGGCCAAGACCTAAATTTTGCACATGGGGAAGTAATGTTTACTCGACAGCTGAGTATACTGGGTGTTATTTTAGAAGTCAGCCACTGTTGCTTATTATGGTATGATGGATTTGCTTATGAGGTCAGGTTGGTGAGCTGAGTGTATCAAGGAGTGGAAAAGTTGGCCTTGTACAGTCTGAAGTATCAGGTGAGAGACTGTGCTTGCATGAATCTGGCATTGGATTTAGTTCTTGTCTAGCACAAATTCATGCCATAATGAATCCCAAATGTATATGATTCCTGTATTAGAAAAGCCTTCTTTGATAAATAGAAATAACATGAAAAAAAAAAAAAAAGTTTCAGCACTTCAGTAAACTTGTTTGCTTCCATTATATTCCCATCTTTTTTCTTCTAGTTTTACACCAATCTTTTAGTCCCAATGTTACCTCCTGCAAGCATCTTTGCATCAACTCATTATGTTCTCCCATGGGATTTGTACACTGTCTGGTTTACAAATTTTTGTACACCAGAAATTTAGTATAGTGTAGGAATTCCATTTCTGGTGCAGGAGTTGGCAGTTTTGTGCCCAGGCAGTTCCTCCCTGTGGCACTGGCAGGGAGGAGCAGAGCCTGGAGCCGCAGCCATCGCTGGGTGTGTGTGAGCCTGGATCTGGGGGAGCCACAAGGGAGCTCAGGGGGGCCCCTCTCACTGTGCTCTTCTCCTGCCCACAGCAAAAATGGACAGAAGTGGCACAGGACTGTACAAAGGCTGTTGAGCTCAACCCTAAATATGTCAAAGCTCTCTTCAGACGTGCAAAGGCCCATGAGAAGCTAGACAATAAGAAGGAATGTTTAGAAGGTGAGTGACTCATGCTGTGTGTACTTAAAAGTGGAATTAGTTCTGCTGCTTTGGGGAGCTTTGGAGATGGCAACTTTTGGAAATGGTTTGTTTTCACTTCTGTAGCTACAGTAATGCAGTAATGTAATCATTATGTATTTAAAAACATTCATAGTTGCTGCAAATACATACTCCTCTCTTGTCAGAAGAAACCTTTTCATGTTTCTCAAACTCTGATCTGCTCACATCTGAAATGACTGGTGAGAAACTGATGTTACTGTAGCAACTCAAGATATTATTTTTCCAGGAAACTCCTTCACTTAATCTAACATGAGTGGATAACCAGTTGTTCTATTTCCATGCAGTAAAGAGACTTTCTTCTTCTTCTACTTCTTCTCGGTTCATTTTAGAGAAATTATACTACTACAGAAATGTAGGGTTTTGCGAGTAGAGGTGCACGGTCAGAAATAAAAGTATACCAGTAATTTAAATGCTTTGGACTGGTATTAAAGGGAAAACAGCTTCACTAGCATTTTTTTCTGGTGCATAGTTTATGAAAACTAGAACAGATTGATTTTTTTTTAATATTAATACTTTGTATTCAGGAGAAATTACTGTGTCAAACCTTCCAATGCTATTTGTAAACAGAGCACATTTTGAACTGTCAGGAAGATGTCACTGAGAAGCCATGGAAATTAAGAACTACAAGTCAGATGTGTTGTCTCATGGCACTTTTAAGCTACAGTACACTGCTTGAAATTACCCATATAAATTTTATCAAGTGAAATCATTCCTGCTGATGTTAGGTTAAAAGACAAATGAGATTTTCAGCTGTGCTCATTATCACAGGAGGACAGATAATAAGACAGTGCTTTGGCTGGGAAATTTAACTGTTAAATTAGTTTCATTATGTGTAACAGACAAGAATTAGGTCTGCCAAATTAGAAGGTAAATTAGATGTGAAATTTTTATCTATCTATCTGTTTATCTGCTGGCAGAATGCTTATCTGCCCTTTTAAGACAGTAGTAACTAGAAATGGACAACTTGGTCCATTTAGTGCATCCTTTGCAACCACTGTGTGTCAGCTGCACTTCCAGGGTGCTGTAATAAAATCTAAACCTTATGCAGCTGCCAGGTGATAAAAGCCCCAAGAAAGATCAAGTGTCCCTGTGACAGTAGGACAGTTTTAAATATAACTTCTTTTTACTGTTAATAGCAGTGATGCTAGTGACAATTATTTTCAGCCTTTATTTCTATTTGATTTTTTGCTTGCAGTATTTTCAGATCTGAAGCTTTCTTGCTTTTTTTTGGAACAACACTGTTTTTTATAACCCTGCTTTTGATTGCCAACCATATATGGCCAGTAAAACCCCAGGAAGTAGGGTATGCCCATGTAGTGGAGGGAAGCAAAACCAAACAAACCTCAAAACCCCAGCCACCACCAGCAGAAAACTCCTCCAGTGATCCCTGGCAGTATTATTTGGGAGGATGCTGCTGCTGCAGCCAAGCCTGGAGTGCAGCAGTCTGGACAGAGTGTCTGCTGGCTTTGTAGAACACATTCTTTCTGGGTACCATACTTTCCCAGGGATTCTGGGGTGCTTCAGGACCATGCCAGAGGTGCAGGCAGTTGCTGTATAAGTGATGGCTTCATAGTCTCTCTGGCAGCAGAATTAGAGAAATACAGTGAAACTCCAGGGCAAGACATTTACTGTTCAAGCATATTCAGACAGCACCCTGCTGGAATTTCAAGTCCAGGTTCTGGTTATCTTCACTAATGTCTAAATGAAAACAAAACAGGGAAAACCTATGGTAGCACTGCATTAAGTCCAGAGAAACTGTGAGTGGTAAGAGTGCATTTCACTCTGGGAAGTTTCACTCGGGCAGCAGTGGGTTAACATTTGCAGAGGTTTCTCTGTGTGAATGAGAGCCATGTGATAGGGGCTGGCACTTCAAATAGGCCAGCAAGGTATTTCTCCTTGCTCCCTTCCAAAGTCACCGAGGTGAGCAGAAAAAATTGAGATAGAATTTAGGCAGATTTCTTAAACTGAGGAGTAAGTGAGATGTGATGGGACTGAATGTGAATTTTAGAAGTAGAAAATAAAGACCAGTCCCAGAAGAAAAGCTTTGTTGGCACTTTTAATGCAAACATCATGTGAACATAATTACTCTCCTCAAAGCTTCAAAATGGTGAAAGCCCCTGATAGAGGTATATATTTTCACTGTTGATTTAAGCATGTTTGTCTCTAGATAAAAACATGAACAGAAAAATAAATGTAATTTCTTCTCATTCACTGTCATGAAATCCTTTTATCCCAGGAAGATCATTTTGGATACAAATTTGTGTCTTGAAGAATACAGTAAATACAGCAAACTGGAAACAGGGGCTTCGGCCTGAGAACAGGACATGTATTATTTTGGCAATGCCTCATTGTACTCAGTGGCACATTTTATAGTGTACTTCAGTGACTATCAGAATTCCTTTCATCTCCCTTTTGTTGTTTCCTAGATGTCACTGCAGTCTGCATTTTAGAAGCCTTCCAAAACCAGCAAAGTATGTTATTAGCTGATAAAGTTCTTAAACTCCTTGGAAAAGAAAAAGCCAAAGAGAAGTACAAGGTAGGACTTGTGATACTGCTGAGTAATTGTTACTTCACCTGACCAGTTGTTGAAAAGTTGGTTGTTGGCATTCTGTCACTTGCTGTAAACAAGTCACTGTCTGCATCTGCTCAAGCATAAGAAGCAACACAAACTGGTTCCTACAAAGCTGCCATTGTACCAGTGCTATTTTCCTGTGGGACCTCTCCAAAGTTTTCAGAACCTCAACAGGGAAGAGAGATCTGCTTCTAGCAGCTGTTTCCCTTTAATAATGGAATTTGTTAGGACTTTCAGGAGACACCCTAAGTTGGTGTGCTGCCCTACAGAGGGCATTTCTGAGCTTGCAATTTCATGGAAACTGGGTGTGTTGGAATAGACAGATGTCTATGCATGAGTGTTTGGAAACTGCAGAACAGAGAACTGTGGAAGCTGAGGGGTAGCCAGAACCAGTAAATTTAGGTGACTGTAGGTTTACAAAAATGTTGGGACAGATATTAGTATGTTCTTTGTTGTTATTAAAGCATTCTTGTTTGTGTTTTGATGGTGGTTGAAGTACTGAAATCCTGTGTTGGTTTTGAGATGCTGAATTTCTTTCCTATAGCAATTCACATAAATGTGTAGTGTGGAGGTGACAACAAATAGTGTTATGAGTGTGGTGGACATAGATAGGTGCGCTTCAGAAGAGTGCATTCAGTGTTGTCCTGCAGGAGAGACTGCATTGTAATTCTTGTGTGCAGTTTATTTTAAACAAGAAGTATTTTTTGGCTGTAGAAAGGACTGATTACCTGAGAAGTGTTACTTCTGGGACTTTAGGTAAAATATGTTGTATCCGGGCCAAGTTCCACACAGAACTAGGGTATTGCCTCATTAGTCTCCATTGTAATAATGACAGCAGCTTCTCTTGGACAGGCTGGAGAAAACAGGAAACTGCCATTCAGAATCTGATTGAATTTAGGGTCATGCTTAAATCACCAGCTTGCATTTTTCACCCAGTTTATGTGCACACCCAATGCTTTTGTACATCTACCCAATGTCTTATGATATCCTAAGAGTCCTTATTTCTAGCCACATATGTGGAAAGATACAATCTCCCTTCCCCCAAAAATCATCCCTTTGTTTTCACTGGTGATGGGTATTGCATTGTGATCTGAAGCTTAAAGATCCCTAAACATCAAAATACCAAATCCAAAATATCAGGCTATCAGATGAGAGAGTGAAAGTCATACATTGTTTCTTCCATCAGTTTTTTTTTTTAATAACGATGTTTGCTATCCATTTCCATCCTTCTCATCTGATCCCACCACCTAATGACTTGGAATTTCCTTTCTCTGTTTCAGAATCGGGAGCCTCTGATGCCCTCACCTCAGTTCATTAAATCCTACTTCAGTTCTTTCACAGATGATATCATTTCCCAACCTTTGCTTAAGGGTGAGAAATCAGATGAAGATAAGGACAAGGAAGGAGAGGCTTCTGAAGTAAAAGAAAAGTGAGTGTACAGCACAGTTGAGAATTGTTTGGTACTGGAATTGAGTTTTCAGTGATTTGGATGTTCTGCTCAGTGTAACATGCTGCTGTTTGTGTGGTACTTGGCATGGAGATTCCTTTGACATAAATGATATCAGTATTGCAAGTGAAAGCTTAGTGAAAGCTGACTGGCTTGTTCCAAATTTGCACTAAGCAGAAGAAGGACAATGAGATTGGGAAAATATGCTGAATATTTACTGCAGTATCACAGTAAATCTTAGGAGATGGGAGAACTGGAGAGGGCTGAATGAAGCTTTGGGGGCAAGGAATATTTTATACTGAAGGATCATTTCCAAGGAAGAGAGCAAGTTAGCCTTTGGACTGTCAGGGAGAAGATGAGCTAGGAAAAGGGGGATTTTGAATGAAAACATGCAGTTACAGTAACTGAGGCTGAAATGGTGTTTTATCTTTCTGGAATCAAATTGCCCATAAATGAAAAGTTTGTTCTGGCTTAGAAAAACTTGGTTTTGTAGGTTTGTTTTGTGTTTTGTTTAGTGGAGCCTGAGCACCACATAAATAGTTCTTTAATTTACTATGCAACTTTCCACATTATTTTTGGAAGATTGCAATGCTGTCAGTTTGGAAACCATTGCAAACAGCATTATGATTCTTTGTTTAAGTAAGAAAGAATGTCCTGATCTGCAGGCAGATTTACTGAATCCAGGATACAGCTGAGAACAAGGCAGTGCTGTAATTTTTTGCTATTAAATAATTTCTTCCACGTACAAGCTGCACATTGCTAGGTTTAACATTTCACTTTCCTCTCCATGAATTCCACCCTCTTGTTTAAACCAGAGATTATTGCTGTTCTTCATGTGAAAAAAAACCTCAAGGGACAAATGAAGCTCATGTTCAAAATCTTCAAAATGTTTTTCTTCTTTATTTCCAATGTAATTTGGCCAGTTTTTGTGGAAATTGTTTTCCATCTGAGATGGCTCCATCCAGGAATAGGTGTTCCCATGGGACTAGGCTGGTGTTGTAAAAGTATAGCACAAGTTAGTATTGGTAATGATTTGATGAAACATCTGAATGGAAATTGCAGTGTTCAGTGAGTGCATGTATATATATAACTGTTCTTACATCATTTACAGCTCTGGCTATTTGAGAGCAAAACAATATATGGAAGAAGAGAACTATGACAAAATTATCAGTGAAAGCACAAAAGAAATTGAAGCAAAGGGAAGATACATGGCAGAAGCTTTGCTTCTGCGAGCTACTTTCTACTTACTTATTGGCAATGCAAGTGCTGCCAAACCAGACCTAGATCAGGTCATCAGCATGGAAGATGCAAATGTGAAGGTAAGAATCTGTCACAGCTGGATTCTAGTTGGGGTTGAGAAGTTAGATGATAATCTTGCAATATACTTCAAGAAGTTGTTTGTCCAAATTTTCAGATGTATTATTGGGAATATTCTGGTTTATTTATTGTTTTGTTACTGACAAACTGTTTTTCTCAAGGGCTTGTTATTTTTTGAGACCGCTGTACTGAGTAGTGCAAACTAAAGATGATAAGTACTACAAACTAAAGAACAGAGGGAAGCTGAATGAATTGGAGGCTTATCCACTCTGGATAAGTGAAAAGCCTTAATTGCACTTGCATATTCAGCTAGTTCAAAAAACATTAATGTATTTGTAAACATAGGAATCAAGAAGGATTTTGGGGGGGCTTGGAAATCCACATAGATGGAAGCATAGGCTGACATTTTTGAAATTAAGTAAGGGAGCTCATTTATTTAGGGTCAATATGAAACTTATTCCTGCTTAGAATAATTGAAACCTGTCATTGGGAGAAACTAGTCAAATGAAAAATTTACTGTGATTGATTTATTAGAAATATGGATATTGATCTAGTCCTGATATCCAACTGTGATGGACAAAGACTCTCTAAAGTTAGAAAGTGTGGGCAGTGTGTGGGATAGCTCCCAAATACACACCACAATTTACAGGTGATTACAGAGTCCTTTTATCTATACAAGTATTGAATACCCAAAATCCAAATGCATGTTCATAACTTTGGTACATCCCATTCCCCGCTCCGTANGTGTTTTATCTTTCTGGAATCAAATTGCCCATAAATGAAAAGTTTGTTCTGGCTTAGAAAAACTTGGTTTTGTTGGTTTGTTTTGTGTTTTGTTTAGTGGAGCCTGAGCACCACATAAATAGTTCTTTAATTTACTATGCAACTTTCCACATTATTTTTGGAAGATTGCAATGCTGTCAGTTTGGAAACCATTGCAAACAGCATTATGATTCTTTGTTTAAGTAAGAAAGAATGTCCTGATCTGCAGGCAGATTTACTGAATCCAGGATACAGCTGAGAACAAGGCAGTGCTGTAATTTTTTGCTATTAAATAATTTCTTCCACGTACAAGCTGCACATTGCTAGGTTTAACATTTCACTTTCCTCTCCATGAATTCCACCCTCTTGTTTAAACCAGAGATTATTGCTGTTCTTCATGTGAAAAAAAACCTCAAGGGACAAATGAAGCTCATGTTCAAAATCTTCAAAATGTTTTTCTTCTTTATTTCCAATGTAATTTGGCCAGTTTTTGTGGAAATTGTTTTCCATCTGAGATGGCTCCATCCAGGAATAGGTGTTCCCATGGGACTATGCTGGTGTTGTAAAAGTATAGCACAAGTTAGTATTGGTAATGATTTGATGAAACATCTGAATGGAAATTGCAGTGTTCAGTGAGTGCATGTATATATATAACTGTTCTTACATCATTTACAGCTCTGGCTATTTGAGAGCAAAACAATATATGGAAGAAGAGAACTATGACAAAATTATCAGTGAAAGCACAAAAGAAATTGAAGCAAAGGGAAGATACATGGCAGAAGCTTTGCTTCTGCGAGCTACTTTCTACTTACTTATTGGCAATGCAAGTGCTGCCAAACCAGACCTAGATCAGGTCATCAGCATGGAAGATGCAAATGTGAAGGTAAGAATCTGTCACAGCTGGATTCTAGTTGGGGTTGAGAAGTTAGATGATAATCTTGCAATATACTTCAAGAAGTTGTTTGTCCAAATTTTCAGATGTATTATTGGGAATATTCTGGTTTATTTATTGTTTTGTTACTGACAAACTGTTTTTCTCAAGGGCTTGTTATTTTTTGAGACCGCTGTACTGAGTAGTGCAAACTAAAGATGATAAGTACTACAAACTAAAGAACAGAGGGAAGCTGAATGAATTGGAGGCTTATCCACTCTGGATAAGTGAAAAGCCTTAATTGCACTTGCATATTCAGCTAGTTCAAAAAACATTAATGTATTTGTAAACATAGGAATCAAGAAGGATTTTGGGGGGGCTTGGAAATCCACATAGATGGAAGCATAGGCTGACATTTTTGAAATTAAGTAAGGGAGCTCATTTATTTAGGGTCAATATGAAACTTATTCCTGCTTAGAATAATTGAAACCTGTCATTGGGAGAAACTAGTCAAATGAAAAATTTACTGTGATTGATTTATTAGAAATATGGATATTGATCTAGTCCTGATATCCAACTGTGATGGACAAAGACTCTCTAAAGTTAGAAAGTGTGGGCAGTGTGTGGGATAGCTCCCAAATACACACCACAATTTACAGGTGATTACAGAGTCCTTTTATCTATACAAGTATTGAATACCCAAAATCCAAATGCATGTTCATAACTTTGGTACATCCCATTCCCCGCTCCGTATGGCAATTAGTTCAGAAGCCATTAAGCATGCGTAGTTTGTTCCTTGAAATGGGTCGGTGGTCCCTTTCATGGGGAGGGGTCCCAAAATGAGGAAGTAAATGATGTCTTCCTCGTTCTGACCTTTCTGCCTTTTCAAAGCAAATATGACAAATGAACCCTTGGTAGAATTCCCATTCCTGTCTTCAGTTGCTTTCAGAACAGAGGAGGCCCACAATTGTCCTGTGTTCCTAAAAGCTATTTATCAGTTTCTGTATCCCTAATTATAAACCCAGTTACCAAATATTGTGTTGACAAGCAATCAGTTATTAGTTAACTACTAACTCTTAACTTCATCAAGGCCTACCCATTTATTTTAATTAACTCCAATAAAGCTTATCTCTAACTAAAATCTTAGCTCCTCTAAAATCCCTAAATTCCTTGAAGTTTATGCCTCATGGTTGTACTGAAGGAGGAGCACTGGGGTGGCTGACGTTTCCCTGGCCGTGTTTTGCAGCTGCGAGCCAACGCTCTGATCAAGCGGGGCAGCATGTACATGCAGCAGCAGCAGCCCGTGCTGTCCACCCAGGACTTCAACATGGCTGCTGACATTGATCCTCAGAATGCTGATGTTTACCACCATCGAGGACAAGTAAGCAACCCTCAAGATTTGATCCCAACACTTGGCTATTTCAGTTATGCTCAAAGGAGAAATGGTATCATTGGAGACACTTTATACTGTTTGTGGCAGAAAAATATGAACTCCTAATTGGGAACTTTGTGGGGTAAACAGTCTGTTTTGGAGGTTCAGGTCAGGCAGAAGCAATTAATTTCTATAGCTATAGGAAAGCCCTCTGTAGTATGAACTGAGACTTACAAATGTGAGGGCTTGTGTACATTTATGGCAGATAAAAGCTGTTCTGTGAAGGGGCCTGGATGGCAGAGCAGCATCTGCACTGCAGGAAGCTTTGTTACAGCAGAGGTAACATGTCCCTGATAACACCTGCAGCCCTGGGCCCTGGACTGGGATCTCTTCAGCTCATCCCTCTCTGCTTTGTGACACAGCTGTGTCCTTGAGTAATTTCTAGCCCTAGAGAAGCCTGGGCTGCCACAGACCTGTGGTAAGATGAGTGGTGCTGGAAGTAAAAAAGGAACAATAGAATATGCAGATAGGCTAAGTCATGTTTGTAAGGAAGACTTCCATGGATCAAGGTTTTTCTCCATGAATTTGTTAGACCTCTTTAGTGCTCAGAAATTAAGATGGTGCATTGACTGAAGGGAATGAAAGTGTTCTGCAGATTGAAAATTTGTGTTTTAAAGTAGCATCACAGTAAAGTAAGAGAATGATGAAGTGAACTCTGCTCCTGTGGAGGAAAAGAATGTCAAAACAAAACCAAAACCAAAAAAACTCCAACCTAACAAAATAAGTTGAAATAGAAGCTGGAAAAGCTGAAGTGTTTCAATGTCCAAATAGTCCACAGGTAATGGCTACAGAGAGACAAAACAACTTGAGAAAATACAGTATAATTTTGGAGACTGGTCATAATGATGACATGATGATGACAACAGTCTAAAATGCAAAGATTCTCTATCCCTACGCAGGGTCATTGGCTGCTTGTGTAGGTAGCCAAAGTTTCACTGGTAGCTTTGATAACAAAATTATAACAGTGATTTTTAGTTATGGGTTTTGCAGGTTTCTAGACAGTTCTGACCTGGAGATGATATCAGTAACTGATGCTAATTGAATTATCATGTAAGTGTCTGAAGCACAGATGAAATAGAGAAATAGGATTTTCTTTCATTCTGGCTAGCTGAAAATCCTGCTTGACCAAATTGAGGAGGCTGTGGAAGACTTTGATGAATGTATCCGATTGCGACCCAATTCTGCCTTGGCACAAGCACAGAAGTGTTTCGCTCTGGTAGGTAACGTGCTGGACTTGGTCTGGGTGCTTTTGCTTTAAAGAGCTCTCTAAAACACTCTGGTTCTCTGGTTTATTCAACAGGAAAGTTTATTTAACAGGAAAGTAGGGCAACATACATCTCTGTCTTTTAATAATAAGGTAAAGGAATAATGCAGTTTCAGTTGGAGTATGGATTTGCTGCTTTTCTTTTGAAGCACTCATTCTGTTCAAACAGAAGAACATTTTTTCTGTTCTGTGAGAGGGGAACTAAAATCTTGATTCTAATTGGAGCAAATAAAATTGATTTTAATAAAGCTTTACTATTGTGGAAAATGGTTATCATCAAGAAATTGCAAACAAACTATTTCAAGCTGGTACAATGACTCAGTGTGCAAGAATCTTGTCAGGGCAGCTTTGCATGGTGTGAACAAGGAGGAATGCCAAGTTTGGAATTTCTAAGCATTTGAAATAGAGGGAAGCAATCACAATTATCAGGCCTGATGACTTCCTTCTTTCATCTGTTTTCCTCTCCAAGTCCAGACACTTGGACAGGTTTCCAAAACCAGATTTGGTAGGATGTACAGGCATGTCACCTTCTGGAGCTTAGCACAAAATCATACAATGGCCTGGGTTGGAAGGGATCTCAAAAATCATCTCATTCCAACTCCCCCATCATGAACAGGGACACTTTCCACTAGACCAGGTTGCTCAGACCCCCATCAAACATGGCCTTGAACACTGTCATGGTTGAGGCATCCACAGCTTCTCTGGGTACTGTTCCAGTGTTTCACCACCTTTACAAGAATTTTTTCCTAATATCAAATCTAAACCTGCTGTCTCTCAATTTGAATCCATTCCCCCTTGTAAAAAAATCATTTTTTACAAGAACATGTAAACAGGACAAGGGGGAATGGATTACATTTTTTACAATACTCTTGTAAAAAATCCCTCTCCATCTTTCTCATGGCTCCCTTCAGGTATGTGAAGACCACAATTAGACCACCCCAAAGCCTTCTCTTCTCCCGACTGAACAATCCCAATTCACTCAGCTTATGTAGAATAACTGAATTATTATGATGCAGGCAACTCTTGGGGAGGTGGGCAGAGGCCTGATCAGCCTTTTTTCAGTCTGGTGATGGCCTAATTGTTTGCATTTATTTTTTCCCTTGGAATAGTATCGCCAAGCTTATACAGGAAGTAATGCTTTGACAGTGCAAGCAGCCATGAAAGGCTTTGAAGATGTCATAAAAAATTTTCCCAGGTGTGCTGAGGGCTATGCACTCTATGCTCAGGTATGTTTTTCTCTCTCTTCAAGAAAGTGCTGCATTCTCTTGTACTTTTTATCTTGGATATAACATTTCCTCAGATAACAGATGAAGATTTGTGATGGTAAGTTCTGAGATAAGACATGCTGCCTGGAGTTAGCTACTTGTGTTTATGTTACGGTGTTCTGGAGCAGAGGAGGTACAGGGGGAACTGGTGGAGCAGGGTGTAAGTAGTGAGAGTTGAGGGTGGTTATTAGGAGACAGAGGTTATCCCTGCATGCTTACCTCCTTTTTCCTGCATGTATGTGGCATCTCAGCTGATGAATGCCAGGGATTCTCTGGGTAATTGGAGAATCAGATGTGTGGAACTAGGGTGACATTTTTGTTCTGCTGCCATTGGCATGTAGTGGTTTAGAACAGCTGTTGGGAGTACACTTGCAACAGAGACTGTAATTTCTTCTCTAAGAACATACTGCTGGTTTTAGTAGGAAGCATGAGACATTCTGATTTTAAGTAGGTTGGCAATGTATATTTCCTTCTGAAAGAACTATATCTGAAAAAGGAAGAGTTGAAGTTGCGGGTACAGACTTTTAGAATGGTTTTTATTGACAGCACACAGCATGTTGCTTGTGGATTTCCCATTACAGGTGGCAATGTGGTCAGTAATTTGTGCACTTAAAGCACAGAAGCTTTCCAAAAAGCCTCAGTTTTGAAACTTAACTCTGGTAACTGATGTGCCTGGCCTGCTCTACCATAAATGAACATCCAATCTCATGCTGTCAATACAGTTTTAATTAGAATTAGCTGAGTGCAGAGTGCATGCTTTGGGTGCTTATTGACAAACAGGTTTCTCTTTTGATTCAGGCACTAACTGATCAACAGCAGTTTGGCAAGGCTGATGAAATGTATGATAAATGCATTGACCTTGAGCCAGACAATGCCACTACATATGTTCATAAAGGGTATGTATTGAATTTGCAGTCCTTGTGCTCGAGAGCAGTTGGCATATTTAGATGAACCGCCCTGAATTGAATGCTTATGTTTAGAAATTTAGCCAGGAAAAATAACTTGAAAGCATCTTTGTGCTCTTAAATATATTTCTATATTTTGTCTTGACTAAGCTGCAAATAAGTTTCAGGAAAGTCTCATCAATGTTCATTGCTAATTGAGTATATGCTTGAATATAATTGAGTATTCATTGCTTGAAGTGTATGTGACTTTTCCTTTAGCCCTGTTAGTTTCAGCTTTGTGTTGAAGTTTTCTCTTTCATAAAACAACATGTACCAAGTCCTCTTGGGAAAAATTTGCCTTTCTTTAGAGTCATTAAAGCAGTAAAGTGGCTTACTGAAAGTGACTTTCACATAGGTGTTTTTAAAAGTCGTGAAGTTACTAAGTTACTGTGTACCTGCATTAGAAATTAAACATGTTATACATTTGGGATGGTTTTGTTTACCATGGTGAGGGTTTTGGGAGGAGTATGTGAAGCCAATTTGAAATTTTCTTTCTTCTGTAGTTTACTTCAGCTCCAGTGGAAGCAAGATTTAGACAAAGGATTAGAACTCATAAGCAAGGCCATTGAAATTGATAACAAATGTGATTTTGCCTATGAGACCATGGGAACGATTGAAGTGCAAAGGTAATGCTGAATTGCAGTGTTAAGAGTTCTTAGTTACTTCTGAAGTTAACAGTAGTTTTTAAAATTTCCTCATGGATCCTCTCTTGAGATCTTCTCCCCGGTGTCCTGTAAGGCCAGCTCTTACCCAAAGTCCTGATTTTTGTTCTGTAACTCTTAGGTAAAGCATATGCATTCTCTGTGGCATAATTGTGATTTATGATCTGACAACTTCTTTTCACCAATTTCATACTTAATGGACAACGTGCAGAGGAGTCTTTGGATGTTTAAATAAATCCCTTCTGCACTTAAAATGACTTCCTTAATGATTACCTGCCTTGTGTGTATCTGATGTTGTCCTTGGATATTGGACTGTCTGTACTGAGGATCCTGTGCTGTTTTCTCCTGCAGCCAACAGGACTCCAGCTCACAGTTCTTGGGGGAAAGAGGAATGCCCTGCTCTGTAACCTTGTATTGCAACTGTGCAAAGGTTTGGGGTGTAGCTGGCAGTACAGTAAAGAGTCTCTTTTTAATATGTCTAGTCCTCTAAAGGAGAGACAATTAAACTATTGCCATGAGAAATTTTGCAAGCATTTCCTACTTAATTAATGTGCTTCTGTCTGTGCAAGTTTTCCTCTTTTGTATATTAAGTCCTTTGAGGGGAGGTGAGACTTCATTCAGTTGCCCAGCATTATCTCTGTAGTGAACTTGGTGTCCTGTGGAGAACATTTTATCCTGCCCCATCACCCATGGGGCCTCTCCAGAGGAAGGCTGTTTAACAGCTGTCCTAGTTGCGTAGGCTTGGTAACAGCTCTGAGTTTACTCAGCATCACCACAAGTTCTTGTGGTGGTTCCTCCCAAAGTCCTTTTAAGTTATTAATGGTGGAGAGTGTAAGTCCTGAAAGAAAAGGGATGTTTTAGAGATGACAAGATTGCTTTGGCAGTCTTAACTGGGCTAAATTTTTGTTTATTTCAGAGGTAATCTGGATAAAGCCATTGAAATGTTCAACAAAGCTATCAACCTGGCCAAATCAGAAATGGAGATGGCACACCTCTACTCACTCTGTGATGCTGCCTATGCTCAGACAGAAGTTGCAAAGAAGTATGGATTGAAACCACCGACACTGTAAAGAAACAAGGAGGAAATGACCTTCCAAAGTGAAGTTGCCCACTTCAACCAGCCCTAAAGATGCTGTTGCAGAACATGCTCAATGGTGGAACTTAGTTTTTTCCTGTTCGTGGTGTTGTCATTTGCTACATCTGTTAAATGTTTAGGTGTTGTGGGAGTGGTTGTTCAAGGAAGTATGCAGTGCTGCATCTTGTTCCTTCTGCAGCAGAAACCTTAGAGTGTGTTAAGGGAAATAAAGTTGCAGGGGAACCAAAGGAACATATTTTGGCCATGCAAATAAAAACTTCACACTGGTTCATTTTGGGTGATTATGTTGTGGGCGATTTTTGNCCAATTAATCCTTGAGGGTTGATTTTAATTTTGCAAAAATTAATTTTCAAACTTTAATAATAGAGGGGTTTTTTTAAGTCAGTAGATGTGGAGAGGATACCTGTAAATATATGCAAGCATGCACAATCTTCCCTTAAATCTCCTTCCACCCTCTGCATAACTTACTTAGAAATAGTCCTGTGGCAGCTATTAGGGAATTAATTTGATAGTCCTTATTCTCACCCCAGAAAGCCCTAGAGTACTACATAGGAGAGCAAGGAAAAAGGTTGGCTGGGGAAGGAGGTCAGTAACACTGCTTCAGTGTAGACTTTACTGGAAGAAAGAATGTATTCCTGTGCAGCAGTCCTTACTTGAATGTCATGGGAAATTGTTCTGGAGGGTTCAGGGGGACTTTCAAGAACAGAAAGCACTGCTGGGAGTCAAGCTCCAAAAGGTAAGGTCATGCTTGCATATAGTCTTTGTAATCTCTGATGCTTTTGCATAAGTGTAGCAGCTGATAGACTATCTAAATTCTCTTCACTCTCTAGAGACTGCTGGGTTTTGATCTCCTTTTAAGAGCCCCTTGGCGGGATTAAGTGAGATAAGGAACAAAGCATAGGCTCAGACTTCCAATAATGGAGTTGTAAACTGCACTCATTTCCTTGTTCTGTAGACCTGTCTTGTCCAAGATTTCAGATACTGTAGAAGGGAAGCAATTGTG
>WBNQ01061228.1:0-15574 GCA_013401375.1 Spizella passerina
AAAAAATAAAAACAAATTTAAAAAAAAGCTGCTGAATATTCAAAAGATATATATTTTACCTTATTGTAGGTTTTGTAAATTTAGTCTGTAATATTCAGGTGCACCTTTTAATGTTACTTTTTTGTTTCAAAGTCCCATCTAACATATTTTCTCTGAGGTGATTCATCACTTAAGACTAGTATCACTCTAAGTGCTGCAGTGATCACTAATATTTTGTTTCATTTTTCACTACATATATTTTGCAGGCGCTTTCAGTGTAGCTAACTAGTAGTATTTGGGATCATTTTAAATATATGATTGGAATTAATGTTTGTCCATTAGCATGCTTAATTTTCTGCTGACCAGCAGTTTGCATGGCCAAAATCCCGGGTTGACCATATTTTGGTGTGGGAAGGTGTGGTTCACTGCGGTCTTTGTAACAAAAGCCTTGTTTCTCATCTTATTTCTGGTAAGTGGATGCTTATGTTACTTGGATCACTTGGACAGGAGAAAGATTTTAAAGCCTTCTCCTGCTGCTCTTGTGAGATGGCATTAACGTGTAACATAGACAAACTGCAACCCTGTAAAAATCGAGACGTTGTTAGGAGGAGACCTTTCGGGTATTTTTTGTCACTAGTTTTCTCTTATTCCCGAGAATGTCCATCCAATGTAGTTATTGGACTTAACAGTATTGTTGTGTACTACGTTGATGTAGCTGAAAAAGCCTGACAGCAAGAAACTGTGAATTATATTTGTGGCAGTCTCTGAAAACTAGTTTTTCAGTCCAAGTACCATGAAGGAGAATCCCCCTCCCCTACCCCATCCTAGAAAAGTAATTTTATATTTTGTGTGTATAAAGTTTTAAGAATCGAAGTTTCATATTGTACTGAAGTTTAGGTGTCGCTTGGTAAATCTTTGCTGCAGCATATAATTGAAGATGAGTAAGGCTTAGTGTGGTAGGGGTCCTGGTGTGGAGTTAATTATCGTACAGTTCTGGTGGGAAAGCCCAACATGTATGAAATGTGTCCTTTTCTTTTCTTTTCTTTGGACTCGTAAGATGTAAAAGTGCTTTTTTAGAACTCTGACCTATTACAAACTATTACCTCACTTTCAGCCAGCTGGATCCTCATTCCACAGTGTTGTAGGCATTATTGTGGCTGTAATGCTTGAGTACAGCTATAGAGTTGAACGTTTCCAGTTAGATATTGTAGGGACACGTTTCTGGACTCCTTTTTATTTCTGTCTAAAGATTATTTATTTTCCAGTCATTCCCTGATTTTTTTTCTAAAGGTTCCAGACAGTTTCCTTTAGAATTTCTCATTTTTTCCCTGTTGCACAGGAGAAGTTGCTGCATAAGCAATACAGGTATGCCTTTACTTTCTTTTTTGTTGCAGAACTCATAACTTGATGCTTGCATTATCAACCCTACTGCTAGACCTGAATCCAAACTCTGAATTTTTTTGGCAGTTGGAGAAAAAAAAATTTTAACAATGCAGGGATACAGATAGGATAATGCCTCTAGTATGGGTTCACATTCAGCTTCTGTGTTCTCTCGCAACTCCTGCATGACAATTTTTGCAGAACTTTCCACTGCTGGAGGATATTCCTAAACACTGGAGGTAACTGCATTTGTGTTTAGACTGGGTAAGAGCAGACAAGGAATAGTATGTGCTTGGTCTTGTGGCAGGCCAACATTTGCATCTAAGTATTTCTTTCGTGAGTACTCAAGAGTATGTTGCCTTTCCCTGGAAATTCATGGAAGCTGGCAAAGTGATTTAGGGGCTTTAGGGTTGAGTAAGCTTTGTGAAACAACTTTTTAGTTCTGATTGAATTGCTTTTTGTATCATCTGCAACGATTGTTATACAGGCAAAACTGGAATTGCCATGTGTTTCTTTCCAGTTTACTTTCAAGTAATGCTCTTAAGATGTTCTTGAGTCTTAGGAGAAGAACACAGTGTCCAAGGAGTGAAGGGAGCACTCTGCTGTTCCCTTTTTTTCTCAAAAACAGTGTGGCTGCATCTGTAATGTAAAGACCTCTTTCTTCAGTGAAGACAAAATTTGAACTCTTCAGTATAAGAATGCATACTCTTATTGCAGTCCAAAATCTTACGAAGGCAAAATTATTAACCTTACTGAAAGATTTGTCACAATATTCTAAATAGCTTAAATTCTCTGCCAAATGTTAGAAGTAGGATGGGAGGGGTTGTTTCCCTCATTTTCGTGAGGATCAGAAACCTCTAGGTATTCCCCACAAATGTTTCAGAAATTAAATGTAATTTCAGTCTAGGTCAATGTTGCTTTTTCTTGACATCAGTACATAATGTTGGCTAATATTGTTTTAGAAAGCTGTTAAGAAAATAATTTTGAGACTTGTTTTGGTACTATAAAGGTTTCTACTTGATCTTGAATTACATTGAAAATTCAGTAATTGGAACCTTCAGAAACCTGAAAATCTGCACTGCTAGTTGTATGCAGTTCTGATGAATGTAGCAGATAAAGTAGTCACTATAGTAACTCATTTCAGATTATCCAGTGTATAACCACAGTGCACTGTGATGACCACTAGGCAGAGAGATATTTCAAACCCAAAATGATCTGTAGATCCACTTCATGTGTACCAGGAAAAGCTGTTAAGTACTTAGAGCATTCCAGTGTCCATCTCTCTCTCTTTCCTGTTCTTTTTTTGATTGGGGCCAATTCTCTAAACCAGTATTACAGCAGTTTTGGACCTCATGTCCTACTGAATTATGCCTATATTCAGGTATTGTCATAAAAACCTTCATATTAAGAGAGCTTTATTTAATCCTTACAAAAATCTCTCAGCCCAGTTGCAAAATCAATTTTCCTGGGTGATGTACTAGAAAGGAGGATTTTTTTAGCCTGTCCAGGGCATTTAATCTACCTGCTTAAAAACAAACATCCCCACCAGTGCCCCTTTGCTTGTCTCTACTGAATTGGTAAGTATAATTTAGGAGGACTCAAGATGATAACTACCTTACAGAGCAGGGATTAGGACACAGGCTTCATTTTGACTGGAGCAGGAAAAGTTAACATCCAAAACAATTTCTCTCATCGTTACCTAGCACAGTTTATCTTAATATTTTTTCCTACTCAGAAATAATGAGGATACTACTAGAGCTACTTAAACAATTTATCAATTACTTGGTGCTACATTTCTCAAATAGTTTTGCAGATAATACTTTTTATGCCTGCGTGAAAACATGTAAACAATAAAAAGCACTTGTCTGACCTATTCTAAAGTATCAGAAAAGGGATAAATGACTGCAGCACTTTCTCTGTTACAATGCCAGAGTCTTAATTAAATCTGGTCTTCAGGTTATGAAATACTTCAAATCTACAATCTGGGATCATGAACAGCTTGTCAGGTCAGATCACAAGGTTTCTTGGGATATTAATCTGTCTTTTAAAGACTAGTACAACAAAATATTCTGGAGTTCAGGCAGGGGATGTATATATACATGCCTGGTATTTTTTACTGATCATTTCAGTAGGCCATTTCAGGGCTTAACATTGGGAATCTGGGATGATGGGTAGGGAAGGGAAGTTTCCCAAACTGAAAAAAAACCAATTTGTACCATTGTTTAATGTTCAGTTTGAAAACTATATCACAAGAAAAATGGGTAGGGATTCTTTCTCCCTTATGCCTTCAGGGAATGAGTAGTATTTAGAATCTCTGGCTGAAATTCAAGCCTTTTTACCGTGTAAATTTTTAATATAAACTCATTGACATGCTTTTTACATCTGAGGACTGAAAATGGATCTTAATGTTTAAGTTGTGGAATGGTATATTTCTTAAATGAAGGGGGAACATTAAAACAAAATAGATTAGAATACCAGCATTAGTGAGCTTAAGGAATTTTAGTATGTAATAGCAAAGTATAGCAAAGTATTTGATTAAAAAATTAATCTTGAATTGCTAGTCTGTAACTAGGTGCATTCTAATTTAGCAGGTGAATATTCTTTACTTATCGATATATGATGGGCTTTTTGCAAATAGAAACCTTTATCTGAGTCCCACGTGTTGCTTGTACTGATGGGATGTATGCTTACAGCAGCTTACTGCTGCTTTAAAATGTATAAAATGTTTTGAGTGTTTGCTCATAACTCTTTTTAACCTCCACTTGTTAAATTGTCAGACATTGGTATTTTATCAGTCCGCAGTGTAAGTTTAAACTAATGTTCTTAGGAATCCAACTTGTACACACACTGTTTAAAAACCCTCAGGGACAGTTTACACACTATCCTCACTCAATTCAGGTACTTGTACTCTCTTCTTAAACCTAGCAGTGACTTGTATTTTGTTTTGCTTTTCTTTTGACGTGCTGATAGCACATCCTTGATGAATGTCAACTTAAAACTCAGTTCAGGTATCCAGGTATAACTCAGCCAAACGGATTTTAAAGCTGCATATTTACTCTCCAGCACACAGTGCCTCAGACACTTATAGTGGCATTCTGTATATTCAGTTATTACTACTGAGCAGATCGCGTGGGGGTTCCTGGTATGTATTGTAAGAAATTCCTATGTATATTATATAATATGTATTATATTATATACATATATAGTATATATGTTATCTTAAACTTATATATTTTAAAATGCCACTACTAGCCAGCGCAGCTAAAAATGAAATACATTCCCAGCTGCTTCTGCGAACAGCAGAGGCAGCTTCTTAACGTGGCTCTTGCTTCTCTCTCACCATAACTACTTCTAACCTCAAGCACGGGTCCTTGGCTGTCTGACCTCTACACTCTAGTTATGCAATGTCCTTAGAGAATTCTGTGCACTGGCCACTGTGATGGAAACCAATGGGCCGGGAGTGCTTTGAGTTTATTAGTAATTGTTCTGCCAAAGTTGGTGTTTGTATGACAAGCGTGTAAACCTGTCAGATAATCAGCAGAGGTCCAGGTTGTCCGTAATTAATTCCACCTCCTGGGCAGGACCAGAGCTTACGAGGTGCCTCCTTTCTAAGGCTGAGCACTGTTCACTGAACACCTGCAGTGCCTGGCCTCTGTGGTGTGCTCACCTGGAGGCCAAGCCTGAAACTAAAATCTGCTGTTCTGCCTTCATGGTGATCTGTTGGCAGTCGCAAGTCAGCAACACCTCTGCTTTATTATTTGACACTTTACATCTAAAAAGTCTTCTCTATTTATGTAACCCATAGTCTTTGAAGAGTATGGAAAATGGCATTTCTCTCTGACCTCTAGAAGTTCAAGTGTCATGGGAAAAAAAAACAGGAACCCCCCCCTTTACTCTTATGGACCTCATTTCAATATACTGTTTACAGTTTGACGGAATTGTATAATTTAATATTTCTCTTGTACTGTAGTTTATATTTATTTACAGATTTTTTTTGTACTGTGTGATTTGAATTTTTTGTTCCTTGCTATGATCAATGTTTTATGTAGTAGAGCACTTATGATCACAAATTAAGGTTTTTGGTTTGATTGCACTACATTAATTTTTTTAATGCAGTTCTGATTTTTTGACTGGACTAAATAAGCTGTGTCTTAATGTATGTGATAAGTACTTTTAAATTTTTATTTCATGTGGTCCATTTATTTTTTGCATTGTATGTCAAAGCGCTAATTCTCTTGTTGTGCATGTGTAAGATTTAATGGTTCCATTGTATTATTTGACCATGTCATTTTGGAAACACATTCCCAGCTGTAACGTTGTGTATGGTAGTTTTCACTGGATGCTAGACTTTTCAAAACCACTATTCTTCTAATAAATTTTGTTGTGAAAAACTTCAAGGGGTTCCAATTCTCTTGTTCCTAATGTGCTTTCTAAATGCTTGTTACTAGTAGCCCAAGGATATGAGATGGAAACTATCACAAGTGGGGAGAAGCAGGGGAGGAAATGAAAGTAGAAGGTAAAGCAATTTCTGGCTGAAGGACTGAGCTTTGGAATCTCCATACTCCGTTGGGTTCTTGCCCTAAATAGGATTGACGGTAAAGCCGCTTTAGCAGCTGGGTAGGGAATACATGTGAAAGCTGAAACGCTGTCTCATAGCAGCCCGGTCTCATGAACTCCCCTACTCTTAATTTGTGCTTCCCTACTGGCCACCTTAATTTCCTTAATGGTAAATAATTTATCCAGTGAAGAACAAACAGCCTCTCAGGAGGGAAAATAAAAGGTGGTGTAGTGATGTTCACTGAGCACTCAGTAATGAGCCAAGCTAGGCACGGAGGTAGTGAGAGTGTGGCCAGAACCCCGTGTGGGTCGGTTTTGGGCTGTGGGGTGGCAGCAGGCAGAGCTCCGGCTGGGGCAGTGGAGCTTTGTATTGGAGCACGCATCACCAGGCACAGGCACCTTGCTTAGCTGCCCACCAAGGCACTGGTGTTGCTTTTATTTTCTCTGCAGCTTTATTTTCTCTGCTCTTCTTGCGCAGAGGGGGCAGGTCCCCAGCTCCCCATTAGCACAGGGAAGGCTCCAGCAACTCCATCTTGCTGTCCCTCTGCACCGGGGCACAGGGCAAATCCAGCAGTGACACCACGCTGCAGCCAGCCCTTCTACAAGATCCGTGTTTACTTTCTCGTGCCTGTACTTGGGGTTGAACGACTTTTGACGTTATGCATTATTGATACTGAAATGCTGAATACTAAAAAGTAGGTTACACTAAGTGGTGTATAATGGAACCCACATGAGTTTAAGCATTTCTGCTAACCTTTGTGTTCAGTTCTACGATGATTTTGAGAGTGATGCATAGGGATTTCCTAGCTTTAGGAAAATTCATAATGCTGCATGGTATCTAGCCCAGGTTTCTTTTCTCCTGAGAAATTGCCTTTCTTAGCATGTGCTATTGAAAAGTAGGTAATTTAGGGTTTGCATTTTTCAGTACCTTTTTTGCTTCTTAAAATCCTTAAATAACTGTTACATTACGAACTAATTATCGTATTTCTTGTATACTAATGCTGTTATTAAAAACAAAAAGCAAAATGGTAATTGGGTGCTGTCACTGGTTTAGCTTTACCAGGCAAATTTCTCTTAAGTAAAAAACTTGGTTTAACTAGAGACTACATCCTACACTTACTCAGGAATAGTGAGTTTTTATGTGTAAATAGCTTGAAAGCCTTGTGCAGTAAACTATCATTTATAATATTTTTTTTCTCTTTGTCTGAATACATCTGTCGAATCTATGAAAATAGCCTTTGAAAGTGATGAACCATATTCCCATCTGCCATTCTTTAGGATGCATTACACTGTGCGGGCTTGTCCCAGAACATTCTTAATTGACACTTTTAGTCCTGTGATTATCAGAAATACCATGTTTTTCTGCTTTTCCTGAAGGACTTGCTGATGGTCTCGCACTGCTAAGATGAAATTGTTCAAACTTAAATGAACACAGTCTTGATTTCTTCTTTTAAAAGCTGTTTCCTGTATCATGACAAGATTTCACAAGATGTTGCATCCAGACCCAGAAAGAAGGTTCCATGCTGTTGTCTCTTATAAAAGTAAAAAAGAAACACAATTAGCCCTGTTAGGCAGCTTTAAAAGTCACCTGCTAATTTTCTTCAGCTTGTTTGGACTCAGGGTGGGTTTTGTGCTGCTCAGTCTGTTATTGGAAGAGGCAGCTGCCTCTTTTGTACCTGCAGGAGCATATCTGGTCACCTGAAGTAACAGATCCTTTGTGGAATAGCTGTGGACTGTACCCCACAAAAACCTGGTCACTTGCTACAATGCAGATACTCACTCAGATGTGGAGTGAGAGGCTCTGCTCATTGCTCCTCTGTGGAAGGAAGAGCTGCTGGGAGGGGAAGAGCAACTCCCTGAGCTCAGCATGAAGGATCTGAAAGCTGGAAATAAGCTTAATTTTTGTGAGTGAAGCTGGTTTAATTAAGGGAATTCCTGAGCATGAGAGTTTCACCTTCCCGTGTAACCAAAGCTGAGCCCTTGTGCTGTGGCTCCTCGAACACCACCAGTGCCGAGCTTGCTCTGGTGTCTGCAGTGAGACAGATCACCAGCAGCTTTCCTGCCTGAGCATGCTGAGCTCTCTAATTTCCTAGAGGCATGACAAAAGTGGGTCTGGGGGAGGGGGAGGATTTAAATCCTGATTCAGGAAGATACTTCAGCAAATCACTATTTTCTTAATCTGCCAACTCTGCTCTGGCAGATGCCCAAACAAGGGTACTGGCAGAATGGAGGTTTTAACTGGAAGTGAATAGCAGGTTCTTGGACCTGTTTAGGATTATGATTCATACACAGAGGAACAGAGCTACAGATGAAAAGCAGTTTCAAAAAACTGAGCTTGAAGTGTAAGGGTAAATCTAGGATTATCGATTTTGATACAATGAAGATAGAAAAGAGATTAACGAGAAAGTTGATCTTTTTAATGTAATTATTCTTGAGACACTTTAGTAGATGTTACAATGCTGGAAGGACCCCAGTTTGTGAGAGTGTTGTTTCCTCTGATCTGGTACATTTGATGCAGACTCTGTAACTTGAAATCCAAGGTGTTCTCAGCTGTCTCGTAGGAAAATCAAAAGAAATGTGAATGACTTCACACCTATGAATTATGAATTAATTAAGTTCCTTCTTACCCACCTACTTGAAAACCGCAGACAACACAATTTTTAAAAGCTCCCTTTTGGTATCATGAAGAAGGAGCACAAAACGATTGCTTCTTGTTTTTACAGGTCACTTTGAATGTCTCAGAATTACAGATCACATTTGAAATAGAACTTCTAAAAATCGTCTCTTGCTGCCTCCTCTTCTGCAGGTGTCTAACAGCTCTGCAGGAGTCTGTTCCCAACACACTTAACTAAAAGGCAGATTTTCGTATGAGATGGCTACAGCTCAGATTTCCAGGAATTGTTTAAAAGCTCAACTAAAATTAGAAGTGCTTAAGGTATACTTCAGAGCACAGAAGTACAAGCACTGCTGCCTGAACATACAAAAGTTGCCTGTATGAAAATACAGCTGCATCTCCTGACGAAGCTGACCGGAGTCCTGGACCACAACCCACCCAGCCCTCACATGAACACCGTGGGGATGGGGCAGAGGCTTCAGCTCTTGCCTGTACCCGAGCCTGCAGTGGATCTGTGTGGCTCCTGCCTTGTCTCCCTGGCTGTGCTTTCCAGGGCTGGCTTGGTCACAGCTTGCTTGCCTGGCTTTGCTGGGCTCCTGCTCCAGGTGCAGATCAGCCAGCCGTGTGCTGACTGGAGGAGTGGTTTGTCTGTACAGGATTATCAGCAAACTGCCTGTAAAAATTACAGTGCTAAATAGGTTACACCTGCTCAGGTTTGGAATTTTTTTTTTGCTGATATGCACGATCCCATTGTCTCATGTCCCAGATGCCTCCTGCCCAGCTATTAAAGTGTGCGGCTTGCTTAACTCATTTGGAATGACATTCCTAACTTTGAAAAGGGCTTTTATGGTTTCCTTTCTTAAAGCTGAGCCTTTCTTCTCCCTGAGCTTTGGAGGAAGGCCCTGACACTAATTGTTGAGTTACTCTGGGGCTGCAGGGAACATCTGACACTAGGAGAAGCCAAACAGCTTCCCTGCACATGTAAAGTGGTTTTTCATACACACAGCCAATATTTGTGCTGGGTCCCTTGCTGTAATCTAAGCCTGAAGTGGTTTCTTGGAGGATCCACTAGTTTCCACCACGTTCCCCTTTCAGGTGAAGGTGATATTATAGTTTTTTAATACTTTCAGGTGCACTGTGGTCACACATGGAATCTTTCTCAGATTCCTTTCAGGCCTTTAAAGCAACTAGCTGCATGTGAGGTGTTATCAAGGGTTTAAAAGAAACTACCTGATTTTGAAAGGAGACCGTAAAAAAGACCCAGTAGGATTCTGGTTTTGCATAAGAAGCTATCATAACAAATACACTCTGTACAGAAGTACAAGTTTTTTTCTTGTCTCTATCCATCAAACATGAGCTCAAGGTGCAAAAGCTAAACAAGCTTACTTGGTACCTGAATTGTGGTTGTTAATAACTAAATTCTGGTCGGGCCATGGTGGCAGCTGCCTGACCTTACTGCTCACTAAAGGTCTATCAAGCTGGAATTCAGTGAGCTTTGCTGCTCGTGCTCAAAAGAAAGTAGATTTTTGCTCCTGTTTCGGGCCCTCTATTGGTTTTTCTCTGACAGACACAAATGTGTATGGTAAAGTTGACCACTCATCTGCTCTTTAGTTCTAGCCACCTTGCACATACCTGTCCTTATGTTGGTGTATTTACTTTTGTTTGAGTGTAGACTGGATTTCTAATTGATAAAAGGAAAAATAACATAACTCATGATTTAAAAGAAATATGCTCTGCATTCAATTATATGATTGAATTTGCAATGATAGTTATATAATGTAATATTGTAATAGAATAGTAATTATAAAGCTTAAAATCAAAGTGACAAAGGTAGTGCCTTAGTGCTGGCAAAGAGCAGATTGATTTGGCTTTTTCATCTCTTCTTTTGTGTCTCGCGAGCAAAAAAAGGACTTCCATTGCAAGATTTATCAGAGTGGCAAGGCCTCAGTAGGACAACAGGGAATTTGGCAGTCAGCCTTTTGTGGGTCAGAATTCTCACAACGTGCATTGTTTGGGCTCTGGTGTCACTATCTGACCATCTGAGTTGCTGTGAGCAGGATTTTTCAGAGGTGGTTTAGCTGCGATTTCTGGGTACAGCCCTGCTCGGTATTTCTCTGGTCATAAAAAGCACAGTGCAAATGGCAGTGTCCCATGAGCATTGTTGTCTCATTACAGCTGCGTGGTTAAGAGTGAGTTCATTTCTGTGAGCTCTCAGGGTTTGCATAGTGCACTTACTGTTAACATGATAAAAAATGTCTGCAGTAGAGGAGGGCTGTGATTGGTTGATGGGCAGGATGTGCTAATGGGTCATCATCACTTTGGCTTTCTCTGCAAAAGTTAGGGACTCATTTTCCTGCTGGAGGGACCAGGAAAGCACAGAAGTCAGAGGGAGGCATCTCGGGGGGATCTGCAGGGCTCTGATGCTTGCTTCTTCCTTGCTGCACATGAGGAATGATGAGTCACCTCTGCTTTTTCCAAAGGATCTGTTCCTTTGCTGGCATAAGCTGTTGTTGATGATTTAATTTAATTTAATTTAATTTAATTTAATTTAATTNTTATGACAAACCACCAATTGATGGGTTTTTTTCACCAGTGTAAAGAAACAAACAATACCAATCATTATGCTGCGTTAAGGAAAATCGCACAAAGATAAAGTACATTTCAACTGCAGCATCCATTTACAAAGGGTAAAATGCCAATTGAGGAAGCTTTAAATATGGAAAATACCCCTAAAGTAAACTGGGTGTATTGGTAGTGATAGAATGTTACATACTAAGCAAGGTGTAGTTCCCTACCTCAATTTACCACGTAGCTGCACAAATACTGCCTGTGTGGGGGAAGATGGAACCTTTCTTAGTGGACATCTGCCAGGGTCAGATGTGGTTTGGATTTGTCAGTCTTCCTCTAGCACTGCAATGTGTGACAATACAAACAAGGGAGAAAAATAATTGTGGGCCAGGATATCAAGGTGAATTTTTGAGAAGAAGAATAGACTCTCTTAAAAGAGGGAGGAAGGACAAGAGTATGTAATGACAAGGGTTAAAAAAAAAGACGTTATGAGGGATGTGCAGAAATGGAAGGATGAGAGGTTTGAGCTGAAGGGGAGGGGTATGCATTAGCGCAGAGGAAATCTCTCCTCACTGGTATGCACAGAGACATTTCCTGCCTTCTGTTTTGGTTTCTTAATAGTTATCTGACTATAAAATTAACCTACATCATTTAATGGTAGTTGAATGGCAGCTAAATTAACCCACTTTCAAAATAGAGCTTACCTAGCCCGTCAGCTCTGAGACAGCCTTGTCCCCAGGCATCCAGGGCTGCAATCCACATCTCTGCCTTAACCTATTTCCCAAGCAGCCAGCCAAAGTGGTGCATCAGAAACAGGCTTTGCTGCTCAGCCCAGCAGCTGACAGAGAGCAGGGACATGTATCAAACCGCTAATTCATATTTCACCAGGCATTCCCCTACAAGCAGGGCTGGCGTTGGCACGTGGGGAGCGCCACCCTTAGGAGTTGTGATACTGTTTCTATTAACAATGTGGCCTTGATTATCTGAGGCCCAATTATCTGAATCTCCAGGTTATCTGAAATGGGATCATATCCCCCAACATCTGTTAATTACACCCAGGATACCCTCTCCTCTCCAGATGTCTCCACTGGCCCCTCCCAAGGTTTGGTGACTGGGCTGTGCTGAATGTGGTTAGCTCTAGTGAGTGCTCTAACAAGCTCCTGCATTTGGTTTTTCATGTCCATGTTGAAAAAAACCCCAACCTGGATAATTACAGAATTTGAAATCCTTGAAGACTTCTAGAAGTAGGCAGTAGCTGTGCATGGCAATGTGTCTGTTGGAACTGGGACCAGGAAAGTCTTAGGGGAGGGTGTCCAATGCATTTGAGTTTTCTTCCACCTTTCAGTGTACGTTCAGCTTAGGAGGGGAAGGTGGAATTTCTCTCAGCACAGCCTATCCTTGTCACAAGCCCTCATTACTGCAGATAAGTGCACTTTCAGTGGGAGTTTGCCAGTTGTTGAACCCCTGCAGTTGCAGTGACTCCAGCAGACCTGTGTGTGCATGTCTGAAGTTTGGGGAGAGAGAGCTTTGTCCCCAGGACAGACAGGACTGACTGTGATGGACACAGAGCAGGGGAGAGGCCATACACCTGTGTCACCTCAGGTGCAGAGCCAGTATATCTTCCTGGGATGGTTAAAGATACTCAGGGCATCCCTCTCTACTCCACAGTCCCTGTGGTTCATTCCCCCTTCTCTTAACTGGGTGCTGCTTTTTATAAAACGTGCAAAGCTGTGAAAATCATTGTAAGAACTTTTTTTTTTGCCCTGCATGCTTTTGTTATCTGTCTTCTGGTGCTGTCTGTTTTTCTATCTATTCTGATCTTCTGGTGCTATCTATCCTTTTGGAGCACCTAGCTCAGCAAAGATTCTGGGTACTGCCTCAGAAGGAAACAGTCATGGTAATTTTTTTTTTCCTTAAAGGGAAGATCCCAAATGATCTTGATAATTAGAAAAATTAGCAAGGACAATTCTGGAAAGTGTTTGAAAGTTAGTATGTAGAATAGTATTTCCAACATGATAAATTTCCCTTGGTTTTAAAGCAATAGCTCAGTGGTAACATTTTTAATTAGTCATTAAATATTATATTAGAAATATTACAATGATGATAAAGTACTATAGAATACAGTTGGGTTTTGGGGAAGGTGGGAGTCAAGGAAGTTATGACAGGAATATAAAAATGCAAAACTTATTTGATGCTGCTATTTTTTTTAATGTAAAACCAGCTTTGGTTTGTTTGATTTCTATTTGGTTACAGGTGGGGAGAAGTGATTTATAATGTTAAACTAGTTTAAAAATAAATAAACAAATAAAAGACACTACTCTGAAGGGTTAAAAGTGTGAATCCATAATGGATGTCTGTTATTTGTCCAGTCACTTGGCTGATTCTACAACCTGGATATGTTGATGAATACATGCAGCTGACAAAAAAACCCAGCCAAACAAAACCCACCTATAACTTGTTTATTCCTGCTTTTCAGTTGAAATACAAGCTCAGTCCATCCCCAAGTGCGTCACCAAGGACGGAGTAAATTCTGGGGCCTTGAGAACCTGGGAGCAATATTTCCATAGTTATTTCGGCTGTGCTTTGCACAACTTCAGCTTTTAATTTAGAGAAGGAGAGTGCTTTTTCTCCTTCCTAGCTGTTATGTGGAGCCACGGCTCTTTGCATGCTGCTTTTCTATTTTTTTTTCAGTGCAGTGAGGGAGAATTACTGTAGCACCCACAGAGGTGTGAAGGGACTCATTCATCTGTGTGGGGAGTGTGAGGTGCCAGGCATATTTCTGAGGATTGAAATACAGGCATTTAAACTGGTGCATCCAGTGTCAGCCTTTTAATTGGGGCTTTGAAAGATGAGCTCCAGAAAATCTTGGCTTACACTGTTTGTGCCCATGGCTGGTTTGCCCATCCCCTTCAAGGGGACATCCATTCTGCCAGCAGAAGGAAGCACATCCTGCACCTCTCAAGGCACAAGGTCTGTGCTGCAGCTATGAGTGGAGATGGGTTTGAGCACGCCTTTCCCAGCATGTCTGCTTTTCCATGGCCATTCCAACAAGCTGAACTGGCACTGGCAGAGAACCCATTTCCCCCTTCTGCTGGGTGAGATCTCTGCATGCAGCCCTCCAGCACAGGCAAAGCAAGCCTGTCCTTGGGAAGCCACAGCACAGCCCCTTCCAAGAGCATGCTTGGCATTTGCCCCTGGGGCTGGGCTCAGCTCACCTGACTGCCAGCAGTGAGCAGGTCCCCTTTAAGAGTCTTTTCTTCCTTTGCAACCCTTCAAAAAGGCATTTCCACTCACCCTGAAAAATAAATCAAGTGGTTGAAAACAGCAGGGCTGGAGGTGCCACCCAAGGGCAGTGAGACACTGCCTCAGAGCTTGGGCTCACAGTGGGCCTGGCCAGTGCTTTGAGTTCAGCTGATGGAGGGCATTGCTCACCAGTTGGTCTTTCTTCTTAGTCATCCACATTTCTCAAATCTCTGCTTTTAGTCAGGTTTCCAAGACACTCTTCAGCCTGGGGGGGTACTCAAGAGGTACCTCTTGTTTTAGGGGGTGCAAGGCACCTCTCTGCTAACTGGCACAAGTCAGCTGCCTGGCAGCAAGAGAGGGAGGGGAAAGGTCATCCCTGTAAAAATACTGAATTGGATTTTATAAGTTTATAGCTATGTTTTGTTTCTTTTACAGAACTATAATCCTGGTGCTTAGAGTGGTCTGAAAGGAACAGAAACACTTAGCCTTGAACTTTTGTTCTGCTGCTGCTTCTTGTGCCTCTGAGGTACAAAACATACCTGTAAACTTATAATCAATCAAACCGTTGTTCAAGGGCTAAAAAAGGAAACCTAAAAAGGGTACAGGCTTCAAGTTTAATAGTGAAAAACTTGGGTTAGGCAAGCCAGAAGATTGCAGTTGGCAATTGACAGGTTTTCGGAGACTGGCTTCCCAGGTAGGTTGGTATGAACCAGCTGATTTCTTTCTCCCTTTCTTTCCTCCCCTCTTGCTCCCTGCCCAAATATACTATAGAACCAGAGGCAGGCTGGGCTGCCCCTAAAACTTTTTTTATGGCATTCACAAGCAGAGCAAACACAGCGTCACCCTTGTACAACAGGAAGAGATATGACAACTCCACCAGTGGGCTGGGGGCACTGCAGGAGCTGGGAAAAGCTCCTCAGGCTGTGTAGGGAGAAACAGATAACTTGGCCCTTCCTCTCCATGCTGTAAATGCTCTATCTGTGCAGCCTATAGGTGTTAGGGACTGACAAACCTCTGCCTTCCCCCAGCCCCTTCATCCCCAACCGCGTGGCCTTTGTTGGAAGCCCCAGGTCCCCTCCAGCAAGAGCTGGGGGAGGGTTGACTTTAAACTCCACTAAACAGTGGAGGCACAATGCAAACAAATGTATTGCAGCACGCAGCTATGCAAATAGCTTCAGAGCGCAGCACGTTTCCCCAGCATTAATTGCTGCACCGCCAGGGTTGCGTAGCAAC
>WBNQ01061231.1:0-57272 GCA_013401375.1 Spizella passerina
GGGATTAAATTCCCGACTTGCTCTAGAGGTCCCTCTCCTCTTCCTCACTCCCTAAAGGCTGACTCAGTTTGAGTGCAGCTCACCAGCCCACTTGCTGGCATGTCCCCACTTCAGAAAGAATACAAGAGCACACCAGAATTTTGAGCTACCCAAGGCATGTCCAAGCCTAATGGTTGGGGGAGGCGGAGTTTGTCCCTCTGCCTTCCCATCAACATCCTCTTTTCTGCCAGGACGAGCCTGGGCTGATCAGGAGCAGAAAAAATACATTTCCTCATGGTCATTTGCCTCCTCAGAAGCTCCCAACTATAGCAAAGGAATGAAGGAGTGACCACAGCCAGGGAAGGGCTGATCTACATTTCTGATGTGTAACACACATGACGGTGAAGGGACCAGATCATCCCATGAGGCTGGTATCATGAAGGGCTCTGGGAACTCTGAAACATTTGGAGGAGGATAACTCCTGGGGCTGGATGCTCGTTGGGAGTAACGGGTCAGGCAAGGAAAGCAGCGGACTGTCATTTCATCATTTCAGCAGAAAGGCCACTGCTTCATTCAGCAAACTGAAGAAATGAAGCACAGGGAAACTACGGGTTGGCTTATTGTGGAAATGAAAGTCAAGGCCGTGTGTTTTGATTTCCTGAGCTCTCCACAGAAGTCCAGCCTTCCTCATCCACGAAGTCATGCTTTAAACATCCTCAGGGCAGGGCCTACACCTCTCATTTGCTTTATGTCTGTGGTTTCCAATCTTCCACAGTTTGCAGATCCCTTCACGCTTTCCAATAGGGCCGTGCATTCAAACCTGCTGACAACAGGCTTGCTTTCCCTGGCTTTCCTGCACATCTTGCACGTAGCTCGTGGATCCTTGTGAGTCTATTCTTTGTGGCCCTCTGCAGATTCCTATGTGCCCCTCTCTTCCTGCCAATCTCTACACGCCAGAAGAGCCAGCAGCAGGCATTTTCAGAGTGGCCCTAACTCCGTCTAGCTGCCCTAATTCGAGACAAAAGCACAGAGCTTCCCTGTCATTTCAGCATTTCCCATCTCAAGGTATGGGAGCTGTTGATCTCCCACATGAAAATGCATTATGCTGTCAGCCCAGCCTAAGGGCTGTTATTTAATTTACTTGAGGAGGTAAGTGAAAGCCCCTTCATGCAAATGCTTACAATGTGATCTGGAAAACAGCAGGCGTAATTAGATAAAATGGCAGCAAAGCCCACCAGGGAAATAATGTTAATTCATGAGGATTTTCCTCTCCACCTCCCTCTCAGCAAGGTTTGAAGACAAGGAGGGGAGAAAAAAAATTGAAGAAAAAGCCAGAATGTACCTCAATGATCTATCAAGTAGGAAAACAGGACAGCAACCAGTGGGGTCATCTAGAAGATGCCTCTGTATATCACCCCTAGCAGGACTGGCAGCTAACGTGAGTGATGCAGCACTGAAAGCAAAAATTGCTCAGTCACTGCCATAAGTTGATTTGAGTAGAGACATAACGAGCCATCACCCCTAAACTTCACATCATCTCCTGACCAAGGCCTAGCCAGGCCATGGAGATTTGTCACATCACTGCAGACCCCTGCCCCCACTAACAATAACAACACCAGAACTCTTATGCAAGTCTTGAAAGAAGATCTGGCATTTCCAACCCACTAATGAATTTTTTCCCTCAAAAATATCCAGGAAAGGGTTCTGACCAAACTGTCACAGCATTGGTGGTAAAGGGGATCATGAGGACACCCTGATGCCAGCACATGTGACACTGATCCAACGGAGAGAAGCTCTCCCAGTGACCTGAGGAAACCACAGCTCTGTGCTTCTGCTGCTGCTGCCTTCTCCCTCCCACCTAGAAGCCAGCCAGGAAAGCCACCTCCTGATTGCTGACCTGCCACTACCAAAATGGATTCCAATTAGCCAACTCACTCACAGCTATTAGGAAAGAGAGACATTTTTTGTTGTTGAGTAATTGCTCCTCATGAAATGGCTTACATCCCTAGCTGATTAGGTCACAACACACTGTGAACAAATTGATGTAACAGAGATATCTTTAACCTGATAAATTAAGGCATACTTTCTCAATATAGAAAGCTTAATTGAAGCCATGCATGGGGTATTTACCAAAGGCATCTAGAAACAGAATTGTAACATGCAGAAATGTTACAAACAACAGTTGAGATCCAAAGACAGCAGCCTATACACATCCAACTTGCGTATTTACTGGTGGGAAAAAAAAAAAAGGCTAGTTTGTCTGTTTACTGTGAGGATAGCAAATGACTCAAAGTGAACAGAGTAGTTTGACATCAGCAGTTAAACATGCAAAGGCAAAATTCAGGTGGTACATGTGAAAGAAAGATCTTGTTTGTTTGCTTCCCTACATATTTTCCCCCATCTATCAGAGGAGAAAACTTTTTTTTTCCTAGTCAAGGATTTACTTGCTGAAGCAATTAGAGATATACAAGAAATACAGAAAGGCTGAATAACCACACAGTAAATGTGCCACATTGAGGGTTCCCAAAATACAGCCCATTAAGTCCCCCTAGAAGAATCTTGAAGTCAGCCTCGGTTGTATTGCAAATAAGTTCAATTACATTTTCCCTCCCTTCACCAAGTCCTAATCTTTAGTGTTCCTCCACAAATAAAACTCCATCTTCCTGGAGAACAGCAAGTCCTCCACCATTTCTATCAAGTCATCCATTGTAGTACACTGGTTTATTTAAAACCAAACCCAATTGCCCAAGCCCGTAAATTCCAACTGCTTCCTGATTTTGGGACTTGCCCATCTATTAAAAGGAAGCCGTTCACTTTACAGACCATGGCCCTAATCTTTCAAACAGTTTTGCCTGCGCTTAGCAGGAGCACGCGAGCACTTCGGTCCAATGTAAGCATTTGCTGAAGTGAGGCCAATGTTTCCTGTTGTAGTTAAAAGCACATTATACAGTGAGGATGGAAAAATATGTCTGCAACACAAAATCAACCCTTCTCTTCCCATTTCAGGGTGAGGGGCTCGGGAAAGCACTCTCAATGGAAATGTATGTGACAAGGGCCCGGGCAGAGTGAGTGCCATGAACAGCTTTATACTGTGCTGGCTTTCTAAGTCGGGAAACCAACTGGGTGTCATTTAATCTCCCAGATTAAAATCACTTAGCGAATATTGTATTGTTTCAGTGCTCTTGCTGTCAGCGCAGCGTTGGGGGCCTCGCCGGCGCTCTGCTGCTCGCTAACTCACCACTAATGAAACCTCGCGCAGGAGCAGCTGCCGGAATCTGTGTCAAACTGCATCTGGCACCCATCTATCTTCCAGCCATCTAAATTCACCTCTGAAATCATACAAAAGCAGCCGCAGAGCTCCCAGCAGCCACTCCAACACACCAGGCTTTGTCTCATCAAGCCTGTTAAGCAATTTAAAGCAATTTATTTTTTAAATTTGCCTTGTGTTTTACAGCGGCAGCTTTCACAAAAGCAGCGAAGAAGTTAAGAAAAAAAAATTGAGGGGGGAAGGCAAAAAAGTGCCCCCTTTTCTTTTTTATTTTTAAAGGAAAAAAAAAAAAAGCCTGTCAAGCTCTCAGTAGACTATCATTAAGCCAGTTTTGGCTGAAACTGTATGTTTAGGGGTTTTCCAATGGAGACACTCTGGTGCCTGCAACACTCAGACAGGGAGGGGAAGCTTCTATACAATTGTTGAATTGTTGTCATGGCTATTAAATATGCTGTAGCAGAAATACCCAACAGGGCTGAAGGTCTGTCATGTATTGGCTCTGGAGAGGTATCAAAAATACTGGTATTAACTAGCAGATAACTGAGTTATACAAACACTGAATAAAAGATTCAGTCAAAAGTTTTAAAGGGTTTATTAACTTCACTCCAAACCCTTCTCCCCACTTCTTAATTGGAGCCTAAAGTACTCTGTAAATTAAAAATGTTTTACATTTACTGTAGCATTAATTTGACTGAGTCTCCTCTAACATTTGGGGTAAAACTGTCTCTTCTCTCTTTGCATTTTCTGCAGAGGAGAGGAGTTTTGCTCCACCGTCTCTTAGGCTCATGAGTGGCAGTTTGAGAGACTGGCACAGTAAAGCCATGACTTGCTGACTAAAACAGGTCAATGAAAAACAGGCTAGTGACTGAAATTGAAACTTCTCATTTCTCTCAAGAAAAGGGTGTATTGTCAAGATAGAGTCAAGCATTGTCTGTTAAGCAACTTTCAGAGCAGCAGTGCTCAGCACGGCAGCACCGCAAGCTCCCCGGTGCGGGAGGAGGGGACAGGGCCCTGGCACAGCCCCAGCGCCCGGCCAGGCCCCGCGGGACAGAGCCCGGCCAGCTGCCGGGAAGGAGCACTAAAGAGCACGGGCTGCAGAGGGCAGGGGATGTGCTGGGCTCCCCTCCCAGGCTGAAGCTGTCCATCCAGCCAAACAGGTCATGATCCAGGTCTCAGTGACGTCCAGCCACACGGCACAGAGCACTCCAGGTGAGTGTGCCGGGCCTTCCGTGAGGGCAGCGGTGGGCGAGTTCGGGAGGCGTTTCCTACACTGAACGCTGCAAACTGCGGAAGGAGCAGGAGAAACAGGATCTGTCAAGCCATCTAATTAAGGAGCATTTTCCCCACGCAGATTCATACACATCTCTCCAGGCTATAGGGCCTTCATTTCTTGCCTCAGCCCAAAACAGACCGACTGTATTTTCCATTTCTATGACAATTTGTTCCCAGCATTTCTCAGGAAGAAGCACGATGTACATGTCGCACAAAAATGGTCACATGCTCATAGATACCTCTGCCTCTGCTGCTAATTGCATTGTGCCTATCTGCTGTGCAGCTACCCTTTCGCAGCAAGTGAAATCTGAAGAAAAATGGAAGTGTGCTTCTTTCCTGTGAGCTTCCCAAAGTAACCACTGCAACAAGAAATCACATTTTTGAGCACAGGCAGTCCAACTGCTGGCACTGCTGCTCCTCTACTCACTAACTAAAAAGGGGATTTGGATATGCCCTGCATAGGGTCACTTTATAGGGATGTCCAAAACGAGATCACCATTACTAATAGGCTGAGCGAGTATCCTGGACAGCCCCCTCCAGCCCCAAGTTGAGCTCAACAGCAGGAGTGACAACAGCCCCAGGATTGTGGCCACCAGGAAAAGCCACAGACATCGACAATTCATTTTTTACAGGCCAACGGGCTGACCTCTGGCCAGCAGTGGAACAAGTCAGCTTAAAGGCGACAAAGCTTTGTATACCACTATAAATCATCCAAACCAACCAGCAGAAAATCTGTGTGCTGATCATGTTAGCTTATACCTCCTCCTTATTTTCTCCCTGTGTAAACAGAGTCCTCTCCCCCATCACCTCCCAGGGCCCATCTGGAGGAATCACAAAGGGTGTTCTCACATCCTGCTCCCTGAAGAAGCCGGTCCTGCTCGCTGAGTGCTCGCACACACGTCACACCAAGCGATGACGCAAGCCATGACTGCTGTCCAGGTGGTGGGGTGTGACCTATTTCTGGGCTACAGGGGTTTGGTTTGGGAGGGATGTGCAATGTCTAGTGATGGAGATGAAAAGAAGAGAAAATTGTTATAAAAAAGTCAGGAATTGATCATATTATATGCATTGACTCTGTGTTTTTAGAGAGAAGTAAGAGGCCAAAACAAAAGAAGTGCCACAGCCTCAGGATCTTAACATCAATCTGGAGTGGAAGTAGGAAGGAGAAAGGATCTCCACTGTAGGAAGCAGAAACTTTTGCTGCTAATAGAACTAACATGTCCCCAAAATCCGGTTTCCTTAACAGTATATGGCATCAAAAGGAGAAATACTTTAAAGACACAAAGGCATTTCACTCCTCCCCTGCCTTCCAACAAGCACATTCATTCAAAAACAACCTGTCCACACCACTACCAGGTGTCTCAGGTTTTATGCATGAATAAGCTGTCCTTTAACTGGCACAAATATTCATTTACCAATTGGAGTGTTTCTTCAGTCATTCAACTCTGACATGATATATGCAGCCAAATGAGTTCTGTAGCAACAGGGTAAATTTTCACAGCTAATTCTCTCTTGCAGGATTTTCTTTGGCATTGGGCTGAAGCATCATTGGTTTGCTTGATGATTTTGCCATATTTTACAGCAGCTATGCTGACCCAAAAGGACACCAGCACCATCCTACACAAACAAACAGTATTTCAAAATTTACAGCGTTGCCCTCAATTTACAGCATTGCAGTCCAGAGGGCATCCCACCGAGGTTGTGGAAAAAAGAGAAGCAAATGCACTTGATTTGCTCAATGCACAGCACTCCTTTAATTAAAGGCCACTTTCTGTTGGTCTGTACCTACTTTCCTGACATCTTTGGGGCTTTCCAACCCTCCCAACACCTTCATCCACAGGGAATTCTCTGCAGATACCTCTGCTAGCATTTCGTCTGGTATACAGCCTGAAATGTGGTGGGTTTGTATTACGTAGCATGTGCACACTGCCTATCCTGAAAACAAACAAAACCTCTCCAAAATACCCCACTCCCTCCACTGATTACGAAAAAATCCCCAGTTCCAATTTCCAGTAAGTCCTAGAAGAGAAGGCAAGCCTTGGTGCCTACATCCCTTAAATATTATTTGAGGGGAATTATTGTTTCAATAATAAAGGGAAGCTTTTTGTTTTTCATGGGGGAAACCAGAAAACCAAACAGAGCTTCTTTATATCAGGTGCTGTGCTCATGTAATGAGTTTTTCTGTGGTGTAATAGTTTTCAAAACAGGGCAGCCAAGAATTGCTTTTTCCAGTTATCTATAAATCAGGGCTGGAAAGAAAAGAAACAGTTCCAGAGTGTGGTATGCATCAGTCTGAGCAATCACAGCATTACACAGGTAAACAGCTACATAGCATCAATTAGCAACACACACACAAAAAAGAGCCATCTACAAGAGTACAGAAAAAAAAGCTTACAACTTTGCCAACCAACCACTTATCTGTTTGAAGACAGGGGAAATGGAGCTACCTCAAATTGTAGGGGTCACCAGAAGAAGGCACAGAGACCAGAGTGTGGAGCTGACAGAGCAAGGGGGGGAGCCTCCTGAATGGAGAGGAAAATAGGAGCTAGAAACTGGGCAGAGGGCTTGCAGGCAAATATGAAATAAAACAGTTATATATCTACACACAGCTGCAAACTGGCACAGAAAGAGCTCCAAAGCAAGGAGGTAGGGAGGGAAAGGCAATGGCAAGAGGAAGATCTAGACTTGATTATGGCAGAAAACAGTTTGGGTGCTTTTTTTTTTCCTTTCCCCACATTCATCTGGATAAAAATAATAAGGACTGAAGTGTGAGTCCAAGAGGCCAAGGATGGGAAAATGTATCACACTAGAAGCAAAAGATGACCCAGTTTGGACAAGAGGTTTAAGCAGAAGAAAATCAAAAGGAGAGAAGGAAGCCTGGAAACTTGCGTAGAGAAGATAGCAGCAGGATTTAGCAACCATAAGGAATAGGAAGGGGGGGATGGGTAAGGAGAGAGGAGTTAAAAACAACAGAGTTGCAGCTATGTTTCATGGCACTAATTCAGCAAAGAAACAGCCTCAAATGGATGTAAACAATGGACTATTCATTAGGGGTTTCATTCCCTGCAACCCAGCAAACTATTGTCTGCAAGTTTTAAATACTCCTTTCACACACACACAAACTAAATTACAGAAAATGTGAAACATCAGATAATCTCAACAACGTGTCTCAAAATCACTGCCCTCAAGCATGCACTATGCTTGGCAGGCTCTTCTTCCAACCATCTGCCAGCACGTGGAGGAAAATAAATAATTAACACACATCTGGGGTCAGACTGTGAGCTACAGCACCCAGCCTGAAACTCATGCCTGAGTAAAGGACAGGCAGTGACTAAGAGCACATGTGGATTGGCTCTGGGGAGCCTTTCCAAGCTGTCCCACCCTCAGCATCCTGTCCACCTTGCTATGGGAGCCTCCCACACTGACAGAGGATGATGTGTGCTTCTATCCCACACCATCTATCTGACACAGCAGCTGAACAAGCAATTCAAAGTCTGGGGCTACATTTTCACTGGCAGAAGGTTTAAAGTTTCTCCTGCTGCCACTATTACAGTAAGGGACAGCTTGGATAGGTAGAAAATATGTTTGACATCTGGTTTTGCTCATGTGAGCTTCATCTGTTACAGCTCTCCAGTAATACCCTTTCCTGAGCACCAGGGTACACAGCAGGGCATGCAGGTGTGATCCAAACAGCCTTGTCTTATTCCCAAAGGTGATTTGCCTCTTTGGAGTGCCCCAGAGAAAGCCTCCAGCCCACAGCCCCTCAGAGGGAAGGGGGTTGTGCTTCCCAGAGAAGGGCTAGCAACCATGGGAGGCTGTAAGGGCAAGATGGAAGAAGAGGCAGATAACTTGGGCTTTCTTTTTCCTCACCTATTGAAGGCATCTGCATAAAGGACCTTCCATAGTGTGTCCTTCCTGTATTCATAGGCAAAGGCTCAAAGGACCTATCCAGCCTGCAGACCTGCAGAGGCTGTACATCCTCACTCTCAGCATCCCTCATGCCTGGTCTTTCTTTCAGGAATCTGGACTGCAGGGAGAAGCTCCTGACAAGAGGCTGTCTCACAGCTTTTCTTCCTCTTGCCAGGTCCAAAGGTACATCAGCACAGTGACTCTGCTCAGTGTTACATCACACTGCTCCCACCAGGAATTACACAAATGGAAGGGGACCTTGGACTCCCTTCAGGTTTTCAGCCAACTCCTTCAAACTCCTACTGCTTGCACTGAAGGTCTGTGATGAGGGACAGAATCACAGAACCTGTTGAGCTGGAAGGGACTCACAAGGATTGTGAAGTCCAGCTCCTGGCCCTGCACAGAACCATCTCCAAGAGTCACACCATGAGAAGGGACGAGTCTTTTCTTATCCTTAGTTTTGGGCATATGGGCAACTACAAAGCACCTAATTTTGTTTTGTCTGTTCTCCAGAAGTGCTGTGTGTTTCACTGAGCTGCAGCGGAAGCACGCAAACAACACACAGCCCACACAGGAGAAAAACAGCCTGGAAAAGTGGCAGGAGGGGAAGAACTTGACAGTTTTAATTCAATTTGTGTCTTTCATATTGCATGGACTCTCTTTGTTCATGCAACATGGTACACAAGCAGCACACACAACAAATCACTGTCCACCAAACTGGGAAAAATAAAGACAGAAAATAGATATTCAGTCATGATTCCCCTCTGATCTCAGCATGCTTCACATTTAGGGTTCATGGAGTTTCTCAGTATAGCAAACACACACTGACAACTACTACAGTTTAGGGACACCTTTACAACTGCCACATGGGCAGCAAGAAGCAAAATCCTTGTGTACAACATTGAAATCTCCCCTTTCCAGCTCTATGAAAAGCCTTTGGGTTATAGGAGACAAGTCCCAGAGCTTCTGCAGCTCTGTATGTATTTTAATTTTAACCTAAACTTTCAGTGGGAAAGAAGACAATTTCTACTTCTTTTCACTGCAAGGGTAGCCAATAATATGTGAACTGAAGGTTGGGCAGAAAAACTGAGGAAGCACAGAGAGTGGGTGCTGTAAGTCACGTGTGGGCTCTAGCATATGGATAACAGTCACACTTAAATAAGGAAATCAAATGTCAGTCCAGTACTACCCTGCCCAAAATTAATCTCTCTACTGATTCCCAAGAATACGCAGCTTCAAAAGCTGAGGGCCTGCTTGCAGGGACAGGCAAACAGTAGAAAACACACACAAGGAAATAACTGGAGTTTGTTCTGCTCCTCTTTTATCCAAAGTCATTTTTATTAAGCGCTTTTCACTTAGCTGTACAAGCAAAGGAAGCAGGAGAGGAAGGGGGCAGAGGGAGGAGGGAAGGGGGAAATACAGCATTTCCCATCAGCTCTACCAAAGGAAAGGCATGGCGGGGAAACAGGAGAGCTGGCTGCAGATCACTCCCAGCCAGACAAGTGTAAATGAGCAACAAAAAGGACTAACACATGAAGATCAGCAAAAGGAAAACCAGCACACAGGGGAAAGAGCAAGAGAATACATAGGAAAGGAAAAGAGGATGTGAGAAGGCTCTTCTGGTGGGACAAACTACTGAGGAAACAGCCAAACACACACCACCACTCTAAGCATGAAACAGAAGCAGCTGAAAGTTTGAAGAAAGCATGCTAACACAGAGAAGAGGTTCTGTCTGAGGAAAAAAAATGTTCTTGAAAACCCCAACAAGAAAAGAAATGCTAGATAGGAAGTAATAACGAGAAGGCAAAAAAAAAATAAAAGAATACAGAGCTTTGGCTTTCTTTTACACACTGCATTCTTCACTCAAGTTCATGTCTAACCTGGAGAGCATAAAATCTCAATTTCAGCAAAAAAGATCCAAGCTTGAATTAGTCAGCCCATAAAGGATATTTAGTCACCACCTCTAATCAGCCTCCTATCACAACCAAGGACATGCCAAATATCTGAAGTAGACTATGTTTAAAAACTAAAACAGTACCAGAAATAGTAACAATTCCTGGCTGAGTCACATTTTAAGCTACACACATTAGCCATTCAAAGGATTTTTTAAATTTTAACATTGTTATTGTTGAAACTTGTTGGTTTGCCTTATTTTGGTAGTTCAGATGAGTAGGAACACATTTCCTGTACTATGGACAAGATGCTTTTTGATCGTTACAGGGTTTTTCCTTCCTCCTGTTTCCAGCCTTCAAACTCCTCTGTTGAAGGGAACTTTCCTTGCAGACAGTGTCCTTCCCAAGGACAGACCTAGAGAAAAGATGACTTTCCTTAGAGTTTTAACAGAGACATGGGGGCTGATGAAAATGTTTGCTTGGGTGTATGCACTGTGTGAGCCAATGAAGCTGCAACCAAATGTCTTCACTCTTTCTCCTGTAACTTGATACCTGGCTTTAGCAATCCCTCCAGCTCTTGAATTAGGAATGGAAAATATGAGAGCTCTGTTTCACAGCAAAGGTTTAGAGACAGGAGAAGAAAAAAAAAAGAACATATTAGGGCTACTTGCAAATGGTATTTGCCTTATACTGGACTTAGACACCTAACAACACCACATGCAGGCTCTGTGCACCCACCTGTACCTACGGGCACCCACGCTGCAAAGCACTGCCCAGCCGTGTCAGAGCTGGTGGTTTGAAGACTGACCCCAAACCAAGCCTAAAGCATGATTTTAAAGCAATTCCCTTTACTTTGCACCTCTGTGCTCCAACAGCTCTGGGTGCAAATAATGGCATTTGAAAGCAAACAGCTACTGCTGAGGGAGCAAGATATTAAAAACTCCAGTAGCTGTTTTTGTGCATAACTGCAGTTTGTCATGAAAGTAAAACAGGATGCTGGGCTGAAAGCTTTATGAAAATGGTGTCCGTAATCGTCACACTCATTTCCAAGTCCTTTGAAAAATATTTTTAAAGCATCTGTCTAGTTATATCTCTTGTTACGTGCTCTCAGCCACAAATTGGCACATTTCAAATCCGAAACAGAGGACAGGAACCCTTCCCCAAACAGGAGCTCTCTCAGCACTCTGTGGTGTCCCTGGCCTCTTGTGCACCAGGGAAGGGTACAGTGCGCTCGCCGGCTCACCAGGAAAAGCCTTTCCCTGAGCATTGTGGCTCAGCCATTTCAGTGACACAATTACAGCACTTGCCAGGAGCTTGCATCATGTAACACGCTGCGAGGCTTTTCACGGCACCGCGGCTGCGAGCTTCCCTTCGGGGGCCCATCCCCGAACGCCCTGCTGCAAAACGCTGCAGCTCCCAGCCCCCGCCAGCTTCTCCCACCTCCACAGGAACCGCTCAGGGATCCTGCCCCTCCTTTTGCTCCTTCAGCCTGCGGAGCTCAGGTTAACGCTGCCTTCCAGGGTTACAGGGAAGGATGACTGTCACCTTTCAGAATATCACCAGTCATCCTCGCAGGAAGGTTTTGATGTAAATCAGGAGAGGAGGTGACAGAGAACCAGCAAAAAACACTTTTGCTGTGTTCTCAGGACTATGAATTTGTGGTACTGCTGTTTGTTTGACAGAGGTCAAATTTTACTAACACAGGATTAAATACTGTCCGTGGAACCATATGATGCTAATGGCAGGTAGTGCTGAAAATCCAAGTGGAAACAAAGCTTAACTTTGCCTTCTTCTTCTGATTCACAGACTGGTGACAATATTTCTAAAACAACAGGCTATAGCCATGCCGTGACATGTATCAATAAAGCTGGAGCTTTGCTGGGATCGTGAGGAACGAGCGGTGTGCGCCACAAACTAAAAGGGTACAAAAACACAGCAAATTAAGCAGTTTGTTCCTGAGCTGAGGTTTGTAGAGATCTGATGAGCTGCAGGATATTGGCTCTCCATCTTGCTTCCAGCTGCTTCTACAGATGTGCAGGCTCCTCACTGCCAAGAAGAGCTAGGAGGCTAGTGAAAGCAGCTGGAAGAAAAGGAGGTGGAGGAGGAGTCAGGCTTGCACCCTCTGGGGAGGGCCCAAAGAGGAGGAGGAGGGAAGCAAGCACTGCCCACACATGCTCTACAACTCTGGCTGAAGGTGCTGACTGCTGGGAAAAGGTGTAATGTCCATGGAGAAGGGAATGAGGAACTTCAGAGTATTTTTTCTTTCTTTTTTTTTTTTCTTTTTAATTTTTTTAAGGAAGCTAGGGAAGAAAATTAGGTCGTTGAGTAGCATCTCTGCAAGAATGTGGGAGCAAGGAGGGCAGAGATTCAAGAAAGAACCAACAAGGACAGGGAGGGAGTCAGAGAATCTGAGGGAAATAAAAGTGATCAAATATTAGTGGTGTATGCAAGAGCAAGAGAATCACTGAGCAGATGGGAGGAGGGAAGAAGAAATGATTAATAGGGAGTGTGAGGCCCTTCCCCCTCCCTCAAGTAGGACTAATCACATGGAAGACAGCTAAAATCTTACTTCCTAACATTCTTTGCTGCAGTAGCTGCTACATGATGGAGTAGAGCAAGTCCATCCCCAAGACAAATCTCCCTAAAAGATGAGAACAAACCCCTCAGGACAACACAACCAGGATGTTTTGGCTGCTGGTGCTAAAGGGACATCAAGGATCTGTTGTATCCTCCGAGCTGATAGCTGGTGCTCCTGCAGGACCACCAAGTCCCGCAGTGAGTCAAAAGCCACATTCCTGCTTTCACTCTGGTCACCTCTCCTGCCTCCAGCCTTAGAGAGGAAAATGACTGGCCTCTCCATTGGCAAGCCAAATGCCATATGTTCAACTTCCCTACACCAGCAGCCAAAAAATCTCATTGCCTGATGTCAGAGCACACCTCTGACCAAGCACCTGTGGGGTCTCACCCAGACAGGAAGGCGCTGCCTCCTCAGCACGGAGGCACAGGGTGAGCTTTGCCATGACAGCATCTATTGCAGGTGCAGGACAGCTCTGCACTGGCCTGCTCCCTTCCACTCACTGGGCCAGAGCCAGCTCTCCTGCAATGGGAAGCACAGGCTCCCTCCCCACCATGTGTTTCTAAGGCTTGGCCATCACAAAGCAGGAGAGAAGAAGGGCCATTGCCACAGAAACAGTTCCAGATAAATACATTTGCTAAAAAGAGGCTCCCGTGGATTTCTGGTGACAGCCTGTCACTGGGACTGCTCTGCACAAAGCTCCCACAAGACTCAAGTACACAGTCCTCTCCCTGAAATATATGCTAAAACAGCTTATTCCTTCCCACATTTTACAGGTGCTAACATGTTCATCCATCCCCTCATTTTTTTCTTCTATGGACTGAGCAACCCCAATACTTACATCTCTGTATAGGTCATGTCTGCTAAATCATCCATTCATGCTATTTTCCTTTTTTTTTTTTTTGACCCACTTTTGAGTTGTTTTGCTGTTTTTAAAGGCTGTGAGCAGAAAACTGGTTCAAGACTCCAGCTGAGACCTCACCAAGCTGAGCTGAGTGGAAGGATTGCTGTACCCTTTTGGTTATAAACCTCAGCTTGCCTTTTTCACAACTGTATGAGGCCGGTGACTCACAGTCAGCCTGGAATCCACCATCAACTCCATCTCCCCTCTGCAGAGCTGCTGCTCAGCCAGCCATCTCCCATTCTGGGTCTGGGCAGCCCATTATTCCCACCTAAGTTAACAACTTTGTTCTTGTCCTTTTCTAAATAACCTCTAATTTTTTCCAAGTGCTTTTTCCACTTGGTCAAGATTTTAAATTCTAACCCTGTTCTCAAGAAAACTCAGAGCTCCTCCCACGCCAGTATCATTTGCAAATCTAATAAGCACCTACAGTAAAAAAATCCCCACTGTGTGTCACTTCTGGGGAGGACACACAGGAATTGACCACTGTAGACACAAACTGGTCCTAGAGCATTTGTGACATTGCACTCCACAATGTCCAGTCCCTGGAATTTCCCCAGGAGTAACCTGAGAGTCACAATAAAGTATGGAAGACAAAGTTGTTGGGGATGTCATGCAAATATGCTCTGCTCATGATGAACCACTGTGCTCTGCCACAGGACATAACAAAAATAATTCAGATCAAGTGCCATGCTGTTATTTAACACAGTGCAAAGGAGATCACTGCAGCTGATTTAAAAAAAAAAAAAAGTGCAAAAGTCTCAGCAAGGCAAAAGTGAAAAGGAGCATTTGCCTGATCATGATGGTGGAGCATCCAGCAGAACTGTGGTATCTCCTGCAAGAAAAAGACAGGTTCCCCTAAAAACTTTCATCAGTAAGCATCACTCTTTCTATAGTATTCATCAAAGCGATTTCAGTCCACACAAGACATCATTTCCACCAGACATTGTTTCTCTCCAGGGCTTTTACACTACACTATGATGGCAAATATCTTTAGACTGATACAAAGTGAGCAAAAATTCAACTGTGGCTAAAGGCGAGGAGGCAGAGATAGGCAGAAGGGGCGGCTGTGTTTGCCCCAGACAACTGACCTGGAAAAAAGGACTTGAAGACATTTCACACCCAAGTTCTGGTCACCACATACAGCTCATGGGCAATATGGCAGAAGGGCACTTTGATCCCAAGCAGTTTTGTTTTAGGGCAGCAAATTGCAGCTGTCCTATAGGACACCGCTTATTAATCCCACAGCAAAACATACTGGGCTATAAATTCCATCAATTGCCCACTGTTTAAAGAAATTAGTTTTCTTTAGAAGAGGAGCATGTTGTTATGAACACACCTCAAATGGACCCAAGTCCATCTGATCCCTCCCCCTTTTATGCAGGTAGAAAGACTTTTGACTTTACACTGGGAAAAGCAATCTCAAAATTTGACGTGTCCATTTACTCCTAGTGCTGACAAAAAAACAAAAAAAGTACAAAACCTAGTCTGTGTTTGCTGTTTGAGATTTGAATCAGTAGCAAATGGGACAAGCCCAAATGCCAGGAATTTGAGGAAATCCTGGATCCTAGGGACCTCCAGCAGAAAAATATCTGTCATAATGCCAGTGGGGGCTCCAACACTTTCCTCATTAATAAAAAAGCTTTTTTTAGTAAGGTATACGGCAGCAAAATTGCCAAGAGGTTTTTCATAATCACAGCACTGCAAACCTTTGCTTTGGTCAGTTTTAGCCCCAGAATGACCAGCTCCAACCTCTGAGGCCAGATGGTGTAAGAACCGGTAAACTAAACAGTACCCATGGTGTTCTGGAAGATGATGATAGTGATAGTCTAAAAAGGCACCCCAAAGAGACCACTGAAGGAAATGAGAATGTATTTTATTTATTCCTTTATGCTAGATAATTTCAAAATTGCTGCAGGAAACTGCAGTAGAGACAAATTAAAAGTTTTTATTTGTTTATTTATTTTTGTATAGGGTAGAGCAAACTCACCAAATTAAGGCAACACAGTATGGCGGGGGGGGAGAGAAGAGAGAAAAAAAAAGGAGTTCAATACTCTCCTTCATTTTTTGAGGATTTCTTTCCTAAGCTTGACAGAGCTTTGTAGCTTTTCATGCTCCACACACCGTACGACTCTCCTGGCCAGAAAGATTTACTGCATTCGGAAGTCCAGGGTGGAGTGCTCCAGCAGAACCGGACCAGTGCTAGAGCCGGATCTAAAGTGATGTCAGGAAATGGGTGGGGGCAGGAAAGGGGAGCATAGCGAATGACACAGCCCACAATCAGGAAACTCGCTTGGCAGGATTTGTGGAAAACCGGGGGTATACAGGAGTAAAGGCCCATAAAGCAGCGCTCCGGCTGCTCCCAGCGCCGATCTGCTCCCGCTATCGGAGCTCAAAGAAAGGAGGACAGCTGCCAGCTCCGGAGAGCCGGGAACGCTGCCAGCGGAGCCGCGCTGCGATCGCAGCAGCCTGGCTCTGGGTGAGCTCTGCTGTCATGTGAGGGGCGCTTGGTAGCGAGGGAACGGAGCAAAGCACCCACTCCAGAGAACACCTACGCTAGCTACCCAGCAAAGGTAAGAAGGACGCAGGAGGAAGGGAAGGAAAAAAAGCATCCTGTAGCTGTAAGGCAGCTACAGCAGACAACCATGACAGAGGTAGTTTGCCCAGAGATGGCGAGGGCCAGGAGACCTCACAGCAGCACTCAGCAACACCAGCCCAAGCCAGAGGCAGCTGCAGTGCTACTCCACTTCCAGGGTAAAATGTAGCAAGACAGAGGTGAAATAGCGAAGCCTTTAACACCTGCAGATAGGCCAGCAGATCCCCAAAAGCCCCCAGAGAAGGAGAGACAGAGGAATCACCCAGGTGGGTCTGGTTCCCAGAGTTTGGGGCTCTCAGGTAACCAGCACTACTGCCCCAGATGTTGTGTGGGTAATGGGGGCTGAGGGGATCAGGCAGCCCCGGGAAGGAGAGGGCTGGATGTGGCACAGTGCTCCCAGGACGTGCTGCAGCAGCTTGCAGAGGAGTGTGACTTTCTTGTTCCTACACTGAGGAGTTACCTAGAGACAAGCAGCGTCAAGTACAGGAGCTCCCAGGATGGGAATACAAGCACTGCAGCTCCAGGATGGCAACGCTGTCGCTGCTGTCCTCCTCTTGAACCCGGAGATTCATGGGGGTTCGGCTCTGCACACACATCCATGTCTGCACACACAGCCCTGTGCCAGGCATCTTCCAAGCTAAACAGATATGTCAGAGGGATGGGAAAAGGAAATGCAGTCCTCAGGAATTAAACAGCAAATGCAAGAAAGCAAAGGTAATGTTTAAAGGCTGGGCACTCAGCTCAGGTCTCCTGATTTGTCTTCCCATCCCACACACCCCCTGCTCTCCCTCCCCTGTATTCCAGTCCACATGAAAATACCTGTTTGGGGGGAATTTATAAAAAAAATTATTCTGCAAAGCACCTATGCTATTGGGTAGGTTAAGTACTAATCAAAAAGTTTTTCCCTCTGAAGAAGCCAGTAAATGCAAAAGCAACACAAGGCAGCTTCAGAAGCCAAATAAAGGTGTTAGCACAGCATAATAATGACAAATTTGGAGCAGCAGAGATAAGATGGATGTTGATATAACATAGACAAGAAATAAAGCAAACACATCCAAACCCAAGCTAATTCAAAGGAATGAAAGTCTCTAAAGTTATCAATATTCTCTCAACAGTTTGTGGTCATAAAACTCTAGGTACCAAACAATCAAAATTGGATCCTTTATTTAAGAGTACCTTGGCCTGGAAAGACACCTCTGTGGGCATCAGATGGCTTTTGGTGAGCAATCAGGAGTGTGAGATGCATAAACAGCTCTGCACCACACACAGAGACTCAAAGGGACAAGTTAGCACATCTGAGAGCTCAACAAGGTTAGAAGCAAGAGGATCACAAATGGAAATTTTACCTATAGCAGGTCTGACTTTTCACCAAGGCCCATATGTAAAAGGAACAAAAAAAGCCTCAAAGACTACACATGCCTTGGAGCATCCTACTCAGTATGCAAAAATGTTCTATTTCACATGCACAGTATCCCCAAAAACTGGAGGTTTTTTCATTACTTCATTTCACTACCAAGTAGTTATTCACTGAAAACACAGGGCTGAACCTCCTTACATTATTCTACTAAGCAGAATAAATTTTAAAAATATAATAATAAAAAAAAGCTTCCTTCCTCCATTTTACCCACACGGAGAACCATAAGATTACAGTCCATAACTGATTTTTCTCATACACTTACACAGATATGCACATCAAAGAAATGAAGGCCCAATTAACATTTAAGTGCAGGTACTTTTTGACAGAAATTCCCCTTCCAAAGCAGCCATCCAGCATGCTCACAGGACAACCCAGTCCTACACATTCATGACAGATATCACTGAGGGTTTGGCAATCTAATGTCAGGCAGGCAGGTGATTTAAAACCACGTATCTGACTCTCCAAGAGACAGAAAATACTTGGATATACTTAGTGAAAACACAACTAATGCTGAGATTGTATTTTTTTGAGACTGGTTCATTAGGCTATGAGTCACACATACTGCAACAACTCACAATGAAGTTTGGAGAACCAAGCTCTATTTACAACTGCAAGATGGTGGGGTATGGTCCCCTTGGCTTAGAGGAATCTGTTTTTCCCTCTGATGAAAAGAAGTCAAAATTAGAGGCACAAAAATCAATCAACTGTGGCTGTCTGAGTGGTATTTGGAAAGCTACTGTGGGCACTATAACCTAACACTCCCTGTGTACACTGTCTCTGCCAGGCAAAACCAGTACAGTCACTACCTGAAACTAGAATCACCAGTTTGGTTTAATTTTGTATGTCTAGTTATTGGAAATTCTCTCCCTCTTTAGGTGTCTGTGCTCCTGCTTAATTACCCCAAGTCTCTGCCTCTGGGCAGTGGCAGCTCCTGCAGTCACACACCCATATCTTCTGTTATGGGAAGGAAAACATCTTCCACCCCCTTTAGACACCATGCCTAAACCCTTTCTTTAAAAAGGGTCAGCAGGTGACACTGACTCCATCACAGTCAGCAGCAGCTGACTTTTCAGAGCCCAGGTTTCATGCCAACTGTTCAGCTGACGTCCCAAAAACATTATCATCTCCATGGAGTAATTAGCATGTTTTAGTAGCTGGTGGCTTCAAAAACTGCATGAACTTCAGCAGCATTAGAAGTACCAGACTTTCCTTTTGCCTTGCTTTGCAGTTTGAGTTGTCTTCAAATCTGAAAGCAAATCTCAGTTTTTTGTGGTTTAGATTTGAAATCATGCACAGATACTGAATTTTGTGACATTTATGCCTAACTTCTATGTCAGACTCCTTTCAATCCATTCCTGAAATCTGTCCATTAAAAATTTTATTAAAAAGAAAACCTGAAATCAAACAGATCTTTGACCAGTTTCTGGAACAGAAAGAGGAAAACAGAAGAGAAAGTGGTTTTGGTATATACAACCAACTTAGCCCAAAGCTTTGAGAAGGGCACGTGCTTCTAGAAGGAACACATGTCACTAAAAGTATTTCTGTGCTCATGTATACCTAAACACAAAAAGTCACTTCACACTTGGAGTTTCACCCCAAAATCAGCCCTCCTAAACCCATCAGTACTGTCTGATCATAAGTAAGTAAAAAAATGATGCTAGGCAACATCAAATCAATTGAAATAAAGCTGAAATGTGAACTCACTGTCAGAGAGTGGCAGCTCAAAGGACCAGACAAACTGCTCACCAAAGCTGAAGCTGAAATAACAAAAATCCAAAGACATCCTCTTTTCCTTGGAAGCTCCACACACAGAGCTTTCCTTCACTGAATTCATCAGTAATTTTTGCCACTGCAAGCTTTTTAGTATATCACCCACCAGAAGTCTTGCTAACAGCATAAAAATCATTAGCAACCACAGCAAGAAAAAAATTCAAGGCTTGAGCTCCTTGGATCCCCCCAGAATGAGGTCACTTCAATTTAAGGCTGAATGATCCAGTCAGAAACCTGTAAGGGTATTCTGCACATATTTACATCCACACAGATTAAGAAGAATGCTTTGTTAATGGTTTAGTTAAGGGGTTTTGGCCTTTCTTTTTCATCACACAGTTTTCAAAAAACTATTAAACATGCTGTACCAGTAACAGATGAAAAAAGAAATGCATGAATATTTGGCTTCAGCTTTCATTAGGAACACATAGAGCAGTGTAAGGCTTCCTGCTCATTGATACCATCAGTGTCAGACCTTACACTTCCATGCCTACAGCCATACCCCCCTTAGCTGTGATCTAGGCAGTTCCTGCAAGGCAAGCAGGGTCAGGTTGGGTTAATACGCCAAGGAGAGGCCCCCGGGGAAAGATGCAAGTGCTGCAGATACTCCAGCTAGTAGTGATGTAGCAGCACTGCTCTGCTCTCTCATGGACTGCCTATCCCCAGGGAAGCTGCTGTGCAGATCTGCAGCATGGCACCTCACAGCTCGGAGCAGATACCGGAGGAGACATGCACGCCCTTACACAGCACACACAGCTCCGCCTGCAAAGCTGCTACCACATATCCATAGAGGAGAGGATAAAGCAGAGCACCCTGTACCTCACCCTGCACACCCCACGCCTTGGCTCACTGCCTGCCCTGTAACCAAACCTACAGTAAGGAAAGCTGAAGCAAAGAACGAGCAAGTTTTTGTAACTCAGGGTAGAAAAAACCAGCCAATAACCAACAGTCTGCATTCTGCAGAGAAATGAAGCTTCCCAGCCACCCATGTCTTCATCAGCTCCTGTTTCAGGTTAAGCTCCTAACTGTTTCTACAGGACATAGTGAAATTCTCCCACTGCTCATCCCAATGCCTCGTGTGCTGCCATGCTCACACAGCTGCCACGTCCTGCCCCTCACCAGGCTGTGGCAGAGGAGAGAGGAACAGCTCCCCCCTACAAGCATCCATAGGGCAAAGTGTGCTAGGGTCTCTGTCACTGAGTCTATTAGAAGTATGCACTCTTTGAGTTATTTTTGTCAGTGTTATTAATGTCACATGGGGGGAAAGGTGCCTGGAAAGCACCAAAACTCCTCTTCAATGTTTGCTTGTGAACAAGCCCCAAAATCCTTCGGGAGAAGTTTACAGCAACCCCTAGTCTCAGTTAATAACACGATTTGGTTTATACACCGAGTGTACATGGGGTAATTCTGGCCACCCCTGTCAATTTGGCTTGACTGGAGATGATACAAACTCTGAGAGGGACACGTTTCACAAAAAACCTTTTTAATCCATACAACAAAAGGGAACTCTGAGAGTCAGATGAGGAAAATCCCCAGAACTCTCAACTATCGCCCCCACAGAGTCAAGGTGATTTCAGAGTCACGCAGCTTTAATAATGGGACTTCCTCAGGGACACAGTATTGAACATTTAGAGAAAGCATTTGAAAAGAAACTGTATCATCAACTTGATTTCTAATCTTTTCACTTTCAGCTACTTAGAAGTACTACAAAGTTACTTCTAAATGATGCCAGAGTGATGATGCTTGGCATTTTGCAGGGGGCAGGGCTGAGGGGGAGACATACTCAGCTTCTCTCTCAATAGTATTTCCTACAGATAAAGTTCATATTTTTATTTTTATTGACTGACATCTTTAATTTTTCCATCCACTAGGTTGTTTGTAATATTAAAGAACAGTGCCTTTGATAGAACACTATATGAAAACCAAAAGAACAAAACAAGCCCCAAAACACAGTTTCACTTTCCCCTGGTCTTGCACTAGGTAGTCTATCAGAAACTCAGCCTTCTCAAAAACATATATGAAAATGGAGGGGACAGGAAGAGAAAGCAAAAGCAAACCACGGAAGTCCTTTTTTGCTGCAGCTGCCTGCAGGCTCCAGGATCATTGCCACACACACTCTTTGTGTGCTCAGAAGGAAGAAACAACTGGATTATTCTATAAGGCTGATTGGAGTGAAGTATAGGATAGTGTAACTTCAGGCTGCCTTTCGATGTTGTTAGAAGAAAATATCCAGATAAATTCTCACAAGAGTCTTCAAAATTTTTCACATCAGGAAATGGCACATAAAATAGTGTTCTCAGGAACTCCCTGTCCATCCCCCAAAAAACAGATCTGAAGCACAGTATCACATTGCTGCCAACCTAAGAGCAAGTAGCAAGATGACAGCTTGTTAGGAGCTGACAAGTCTGAGATAAATTTTACTCTTAGATGCACATAATTTTCCCCATTGACCTCACATGTGACATGAAATAGACCAAATCTCCACATATCCCTTTATTTTTTTTTTTAATTTGATGAAAAAAATTAAAAGTATTCAACCAATCAGTCTTAGGAAGATAAACCCTATATCTTACTTTAAAAAAGCAAAACCCAAATACTTTTTGTCCATTTTGTCCAAAGGGAAAGCTACCCAACTCTGAAGCAAATAATTACAAAATAAAGCAGGGTCTGCATCTGCCTTTACAGAATCTATGTCCCTGTGAAATTATATACATATATACTTTCCCTTCAGGTTGCTCTGGAAAATACTGCCAATACCAAGGAAAACTGACAGTAAAGGGGAAAAAAAACACTAAAAACCCCACCACCTAGTGAACCACAGAACAATGTTGAAAGGCAGAAACAAGATAAAGAATAAATTGTGAAAGAAAAGCATTCTCTGTAACGTCTAACTTACAGAAACTTTCTAAGTCAAAGCTCATAGAAGATGTGATCAGATTCACATGTTGATCTGTTTATCCCCCTTGGCTATTTTACTTAAAATAACATTCATTATCCACAAGAAGCAGAAGCCAGCAAGCCTTCCACTTGCGAGAGCCGGGGTCGGAGAAGGCAGGCGGGGCCGGGCAGACCCTGCCAGGTGCCCGGAGCCCGTGCCCGGCGATTGCAGGCACAGCTCGGCTGCTGCGCTCAGCGCTGGCTCGGCACACCACGCTCAGTGCTTGGCACGGCTCCTGGCTCCTCTGCACGGCCCTGCCAGAGCCCGGCACAGCAGGAGGAAGCGAGCTCGGGCCAGCAGATGTTACTAACACTTACGCTTGTCACGAACAGAAAGGACAAGAAAAGTCTTGAAGAGGCAGCGACTTGTTTTCTTTGTCAGGAGTTGGGAGATGGGGCTGGGGGGAGGGAGCAGGACGGCACCTCTCAGCATTGCTGCTCCTTCAAAGCTGCCTTTGTCGGCACGCCATTGCTTGACTATTATTGCTACCAAAAAGGAAAATAAAATCAGTATTATAATTAAAGCCACTCAGCCATTTCAAATCAACACGTTATTGTAATAATGAAAAAACTGAGTTTTTAGTGGTACAAACAGACATTTCAGTTGCAAGAACTTTTTTTTAATGTGTGTTTGGGTGTGCTTTTTGGTTTTTTTTATGGTTTTTTTCCGCCCCCCCCAAATCACGCAATTTTATTTAGGTGACAAAAAATCCACAAGGAATTTGCACAGGTAAAAGTGGGGGACCTCAACAGGGAACAGCAGTACCATGGAGCTGAACAGAGGGCTGTGCATTTTACCCAACTGTCCAAAGAGCACACAAATCCCTGTTCTGCTCAGTGTAGATCCATAAAAGTCCAAATTCTCCTGCTCATCAGTCTACCCCACCCTCTGCTCTTCTGCTCTGGTTTGCTTGATTTCTTCCTCCCTGATGGGTTGGCATGGCATTGCCAACAAGAAGAAATCAGTAAATTTCCTGTGCTTGACACCACCCTTAAAATGACCAAACAAGAAGGAGAACCTTTCCAGTGTGACGAAATGTCTGTGGTGAACTCAGGGATCCCTCTGGGTGGGACGGGTCTCATGTTCAATGAGACATGAACAAGGGAGGACACGAAGGCGTCACACGCTCCGAAGGAATCCCTGCCCACTAGGGAGAAATAATCAGAGAGGATAAAAAAAGGAAGGAGCAAGCTATGGTGGCCATCTCTAAGCTGTGAAACAGGATCACTGTGCCTCCCTCCATTTTGCTCTTGCTGGTCTCTTCAGCTGAACATCCATGTATTATACCACTAAGATGTGAGGACGTGACCAAGGTAGGAAACCATGCCTGGAAAATGTTCTTGGTTTTTTTGAGTTTAGATAAAGTCAGTGCGAGCTGCAAAGTTATTTTGCTCCTTCACTTTCTAGAAGTGTCTTAAACAAGAAAACCCCAAATCCCCAAAATTTACTGGGGACTGCCCTCTGCCTCATTAAAGTCACTAATGTGTGTGCTGCAGCAGACACAGAACAGGTTTGGGAGCAGCTCTTGCAAGGCTCCAGTGGCTGAGGCTGGTAAGAATCCTCCCTCCCTCAGTCTTGCCCAGAGCTATTTGTGCATTGCATCTCACATTGTGATCAAGCATGGGGAAGAGCCATCTTTATGATTCCTTACTATTCAGAAAAGTTGTAACATTTGAGAAGCACAGAAGGAGCAAAGGCAGGAGCATGTAAAATTTCCAAGTACTGAGCAGCCACTAAAAAAGAACTTCTGCTTTACTACTTTTTTTTCGATTTTTTTAGCTCTTTATGTTAAACAAAAATCTTGAAAATATCAACCTGCAAGGATCCAAAATCATCTAAGAGCAAAGGATGCCCTCAGCATCATTTCTTTAGAAGCCTTGACACATTACTTTGAAGGGGCTAACCACAAGGTATTTCTGAATCTTTGGGGAAGGATAATTCCTTTCAAAATGCATGACAAAGCCATTCCAAAATCACATCTTGATAGCAAACCAGCCTATTTGGGACCCTTTTTACAGTTTTTTCCATAAAACCAAAAGTGAACTCAAGATCTTTTAAAATTGATTATAAATGTGCATTATTGGATACCGAGCCACTCTAAAGCCAAATGTAACTTTTCTTGATACAGAGTGAACCATAACCTCAGCAGCCATCCAGTAGACTTTGTTACATGCAGAGACAAGCAGGGCTGAGAATCCCAAAGCCATTCTGCAGGTTTCCAGCAAGAGGAAACGTGCTACAACATGTCTCTGGCTTCTGGGTTAGGTCAAGGCTAGTGTGAGCAGTTCTGGCTAACTTAGCTCGGGCAGCAAATGCAAGTGTTACCCACTTGGAGGCAGAGAGAAGAGGACAGACCTTTCCCAGCACCTCATCTCCCTATTTAGAGCACTAGCAGGCTGGTTAAATGAGATGAAACACAGCAAAAGAAAGCAAGGAGAAAAAAAACCCAAAACAACAACATAAAGGACCTTTCCTACTGCACATCTCCTCCCAGTAATGATCTAACATCATCTTCAGGGAGGCTGTAGCTGAGAGATTAACTACCCTTGTGAGCTGCTGGTTTGGTTTTTGGAAGGGTAAGTTCTGCTCAGGGTTGTGACAAGTACTCAGTACTGCTGAAGTGACCTAGGATGAGACCCCTGCTCAGCTACAGCCACAGTAAAAATTTCACAGGGCTACCAGTGCCAGTTTTCCCTTTGCAGGCACAAGCCCAGAAAAGGAGGCAGGCTGCAGGGAAGACATTGTCTCAGAGCCTACCACCACAGAGAAGGAAAGAGGTCATAAACAGACCTAAGGCAACCTGTTCCCAAGTTTGTATACAGGTCATGGTGCCCAGCCTGAGTCACACCTGCCTAGGAAGGACATCTGAAGAGGTCTGCCCTTCTCCTACATGCTGGCAAGTTCATGTTTGCACAGGGCCAAAGCTGTGATCCTGGAGTTGCATGTTGGCCCTGAAGTGTAGGAAGTCTGAGAGTTTTGCTCCAGCCAACTTCTCTTGAACAAATTCCTTACCTGAGCTGTCAACTATTCTGCTACTGCAAGCTCTCAAGCACAAGCTTTCTGACAGCTTGGCTTTCGGGCTAAAATTGTCCTGGGCTTTTCTCATAAATCAAGCACAGTCAGGCCCTGCCACATGCCAGCCCCTCTGGGGACAGGATGTCAAGTAGCCACATGAGTCTCCAAGGACAGTCAGACTCCCAGAAATCCAGGACTTCCCTGGTTTTTAAAGACCCATTGCTCACCCAATCCTTCCCCTCTGCAAGATCAGCAATCTCAGTTGTATCATTCTGAGATATTCAGTGACTATGAATTCACCCAGAAGTGTAGGCTCAGACAGGTCCTCGCTTTCTTGCCCACTTTCACAGAAGCTGTGAACTTCTGAGACTTGTGCATCCCCATCAAATTTGGTCAAAAGGCTCAAAAACTGCTAAGAGGGCAGCCATAGTCCTAGAAAGAGTCCAATTTTTCTTTCCCTCTTGCATTCTTGTCCCTCCCTGCTAAGACAGACTTTATGATTAACCTAGTCTGAATGTACCCTAAAAGCAGATGTAAAAATGTATACATTAGAAAATGTTAATATTGGCAGATATTCACATTCCTTTCCAGGGTTTCACAAAACTCTTAAATCCCTGGTGACAGGACCTAAATGGAACATGAACTTTTTGCTATCTTTGCAGCCATACAAGAAACAAAGCAGAAGTTGATGCACTATCATTTATGCCCTTGAAATACTTGCTTGGAAGTGTCTTTGATTCAAGAACAGCCCATCAGATAGTTATTCTTGTAGGTTTATCAACTTCTTTTACTTTAACATTCTGCTTTTCTGTCACACAACACAATGATTTTCATGTTTGTTTTTCCTGTTACCAGAGCAAACCATTCATTTTTAACTGTTGATTTTGGCATAGGAGGACTCTAAGGAGGACTCATAATGGAAATGTGTTTTCAGCAGTAGTACTGAACAATAGAAAAGTCTCTTTCAAATGTCGGGTTATGAGGAGAACCAGCTGTAATTAAATTTAAGTCATAGTGGCTCTGTTTCAGAAATGCAAGTCTTTAGTAACTTTGCAGTCAAGGAGTTTGCAGCACTTCAGGAAAACAGGTACTTTTCTGAATCCTTATCTGAAACCAGTACCACAAAATGGTCCCTTTATTCTAGCTCAATTTGATAATGATGAATAACCAAGTATCTTTCAGTAAACCTTTTCTGAGTGTTGTGGCCACAATGTGGGGCCTCAATGACTTATATCCTACTAATAGAAATGGAATATACAAAAACCAGCAAAAATCTTAGCATTGCCAGGCTCAGGTTCCTTGAACTCATCTACACCGAATAAAGCAAACATCAGGAATTGAAATCATAATAAAAGTGCTTAATTCAACACATTAGAAAAGTCAAATTTCATCATCTGCTTGATTGACTGTTCCACAGCACTTTAATTGTTCTCCAACTTCCAACAGGGCACAAATGTGAATTCTACAGAGCAGCCAGGATTTCAGAACCTGGAGAGAATGACTGCAGCTGATGAGCTGGGAATCAAAATACGCTCTGGTGTAAGACTTAAAAATCACCTCTCCACCCCATATGAAGTTATCAGGAATTGCTCTATTATTTCTGTCATTAACCAACCATTTCTCCCCCCACCTTTGCACCAAATCCTCTCAAGTGCAGCCAGAGATTATCAAACCCAGCGATAGCCTTTCAACAGCTCGGCCAGTTGAAAAATCTCTCAAGTTCTGCTGCTATCACGGCTGCGAGACCTGACGTCAGGCTGTTGTTTACTGGAGATGGGACAGCGCCAATTTCCACAGAGCTGAAGACAGCCGGGTCCAGCCCCTTTTGGCTGCGCACAAGCGAGAATTCCTTGTGTGTGCCTGCGTGCACGCGTGTCTGCTTGTGGGCACACACAAACGTGGGGAAAAGACACTGGCTTCCATTTTCCACTCAGATACCAGAAATAAAAACAATGACAGAAAAAAAATACGGCACTTCATCTTCTCTGAGAAATAGAGAAGGAAACAGAGAGGGAAATGCTGGCAGTTTTCTTGTAAGAACTATCACAGTATGGATGAAAACATAATTATAAGCTTAGGATACCCCTAAAATCCCTGCAAAGAAGTTTACACAGTCAAATAATTTTTAAAAACCCTAATTCCTGTCCATCCTTAAAAGGATTGAGGTGAAAATTTAAATACTTGACAGAATAGAAGAAATAGCCAAGTTTTACAAGGACTATATAAGCTTTCAGAGAAACTTCATTGCCTTCCACTTCTAAGACTATGAAAGCCCTGGCTCAGGTATAAGTACAATTACTTAATTGAATTTTCTGTATCAAAATATCAAAAATTATTAATAGTCCAGAGGAAAAAAAATCCAACCCTGTGTGATTTTTTCATAACTTTTTATTAATTTACGTTTTCCTCTGTAAAGGAACACATTACACAATGGCATCAAATCCTGCTTTCAAGCACAATTTTTATACGGCACAAATATAATTATCTCAATGGCTGTAAGATTCTGTTTCAAGTTTTAAGTACTACACTGTCATTTTTGCCTGGGAAAACACTCGAGCATATTTGAATTTGAGGAATACAAAAAGCAATTATTGGCACCTCAGGTGAAGTTTCCAGTATTTGCATTGAAGTGTGGACTGCCACTGTCATCTGGGTGAAAGAATTAACTGTACTGAAGATTTTTGGTTCCACTTAATGGCTTCTTCCCCTTAGCACCTAAATACACACTCCTCTGCCTTCTTACTTCCCATGAATGTATTACAAAAGGATTTTCACCTACACACCAACTCACCCTCCTGATGATTTTAACTCCATCTTGTCCTCTGTTCCCATGGAACTTGTCTTTCAAGTTTAAATAATTTTTCAAAAGTTTCTATTGAGTCAATTATCTGAAGAGGTTTTACAGACCATTAATACTGCTCTGTAGGTTAACCACAAACAACATAAATAATTATTTTCCTCTTCATTTAGGGAAGTACTGAGTTTGAGATCCCCCTCTCAACATCAGAAGTACAGTGCACATAGAAAATATGCAAAAGTGGGGAAACTTAATTTGAACTATCAGAAACAGTGAACTTTACTCTGTAGGTCAAATGCTCTATATTTTACTTACATTTATCAAGTTAACTATAAAAACACCAAGCTGAGAATCAGCATAACCATTCCAACCCCTAGGGCAGTTAAACCTGAAAAAACCCAAAATATTTAACATTTAACATAAAAATTTATGAAGAATGCACACTGATTACAGCCTGCAAGTTAGTCAAGACTTTTCAGACAGCCTTCACAAGAACATTTTGCATCACTGCTGGCCAGGGGTATTAAATTGATACTCTATCAGACAATAAAATACACGCTGCCCTTCTCGTGTGACAAATTTTGAGGGTTGGTGACAATTTTCAATATAAAAGTTTAGGATCTTTCACTCTGAAATGATACAAAGCACCTCCTTACATGTCACTGACTGTTTCCTCTCAATTATTTCTCCTCAAAGATACCAGACAGGATATCACCACCTAAAACAAAACTGAGAACTGGCATTTTGAAGTCTAGACATGATTTCCTCTTTTGGAAGCCTCCTCATCTCTGTACCTTCCCCATGTAACCACACTCTCAATGTGGCCTCATACAGACCTTCTGTATACAGACAACAGTTCAAAATAGCATTTATTTCTGTACACCAGAACCATATGCTAATAACTTGCTTGATAACTACATTGAATTGTCAACCCTTACTTTTACCCCTCCACCTTTTCCTTCATATCTCAGGGAAAAGTGGGATGCAGCATGGATCATACACACGGCTGGAATGCCAGGACCTGTATCAGTATCTCACACAACTCCTTTAATCCACTATTCCTTGACATGCTTCTTTTGTTCTTGAAAAAAATGCTCTGTTTCTGTGGTGACCTTGGTATTATGCTCTGCAGCTACAAATTTTTTAACTCCTGCGTGGATTCTGTGCTTTGCAATCTGTTCTGACTACAGGCTTTCAAAAAGTATGATTGCATGTACTACCTACACATATATGTATTATCTATGCATGGCAGCATTCCTTGGGCTGGTTACCTACATTTCATACTGCTCTCTGTATGTACTGCAAATAGGTTTAGCCTCTGTCTCCATTCAGACTGCAGTTTGACCTTTGTTTAGCTGTGCTCTTCAGCAATTTTACTGCTTTTTCATTAGGGGATAATTTTCACTTGCCTTCTACATGCACACTGCTCTTTGGGGGAAAAAAAGCTCTGTTTCTCACCGTGACAGACTTTCAGTTTTGTCTGTCTGTTATCAGTGCTGGGGAGTTTTTTGGTCTGAAGGGCTATCACAGAGATGTGTGCAGCACTGCTTTGAAAAAGGGAGCTGAACAGTTGTGATTTCATTCTCATGATACAGGAGAGACATTGGGGGAACTGCAGCTCCATTTCCCTCTCCCAGGTTATATTCAGCAAAATGTGGATTCAAGAGGACTGAAATAAATTTGAATTCAGTGAATAACCACAAAGATTCTTGCTTCCCTGAAACTAGAAAACTGTTTTCAATCACTCTTTAACCTAAAGGACTTTAGACAACATAAAATACTTGGGTTTAGGATTAGCCAAAATCTTGATTTCAGCAAATCTTAATGTTAGCAAAAGAAACTTTTCATGTTTCAGGTCAAACCAATCCAGTTTTGATTCAGCCACAAGATCAAAAGCAACACAGTTAATCGTGGTTCTAATAACTTCTATTGCTACTCCCCAGCTTGCTTACTAGTCAAAAACAAAATTCCCATGAATTCTTTTTACACTGAGGCTAGAGAAAATGGTCTCAGCTGATCTTTCATTCTCTCTGAAGAAGCAAGAATACCCCTTTCTCAGGTGGTATTCCTCACAGAGCATTCAAACAACTTCCTGGGAGTTTGCAATCTGCTTTCATTTCTCCCACTCGAGCCTACAGTAAATCTTGGGGTTTGGGATTCACAGGTTTCATTTTGTTTTGTCTGGCAAAACGTATTTGAGAATGGCTTCTAGCAATACCAAAGGAAAAAAGGAAACACTTTCAGTAGGGAAACATCCCACAGGCAGCATACCAAAGCATGGAGTGACGTGTGAGAATACAGAACATCACAATCTCTACTATTGCCCCATGCAGAGCCATATAAAAATTGATGGTGAAGTGAGCCTGACCAGAAGGCAGCCCCTAGATCTCAGCTGCAGACCTCTGAATTCAACCAGATCCCATGGAAGGTTATGGTCTACTTTAACATAAAAAAAAAAGTCTCTTTCCAAAGATGCAAGGCACCAGGGAAAGACCACTGGCTGCATTCTCCAGCCTGCACACAGCCTTGGCATCATTGCAGATCAAGAAAGCTTTTTTTGGGTCATAGTCAGCAACAAAAGCTAGAAAATTAGTTCTACTGCCAACTATTCTTTCCACAGGCATCAAAACACCAAAGGGACTCTGTTGACTCGTTGACTGCTTAGCCAGAAGCTTGTCTGGACTTCCTGGAACAGAGAGGACACTGAGGGGCTTTGTACCTTCAGTGGTTCTTGGTGAAGTCAGAAACACACGTCACGAGCATGCTGCACTGGAGTTACACAATCAAATGAAATGCTGTACTGAGTACCCAGTCTCCTTCTCCTTACCATTCCCCCCACACAGACAGTGGGAAAACCTACTTCAACTGGTCCCTGAGACCCCTCAGGAACCCAAGTTTTGGTTCTCCATTAAAAAGGAAAGGCTTCTTCATGGTATTCCCTTCTTCAGGGACAAAAGGCTCAAGGTCATTGCAGGCCTGAAGGCCTCAAGTCAGAAAAATGGCACAACTTGTCATCCCAGGGGCAACCTGCTTGGTACAGTGTGCCTGTGCTGGAAGAGGCACAGGCAGAGCAGTGCTCGGCACAGAAGTGACACTGGCCCCACACACAGCTTCTGCTGCCTGTGCCTGTAGAGGTGCCAGGGCTGGACACAGTCAAATATCCCAGCGTGAGGGGAAAGCCTCAGGGATTTTCAAGCCACAGCTGCTACACCATTTGTGCAGTGGAGAAAGGCCTTAGCAGGTAGAAAGATGCAGAAGGGGCTGGCAAAGGATTGAAAGTTTTTCCTTGCTGTCTTTTTCTAGGCAGTGGCAGATGATCTTGCTGTCTCAGGTGTCCTGAACAATAGCTATGAGCCAGGCCCTATTTTGGTGGTAAAAAAGGAACTGGCTTTCTGGGGACAGCCAGAGACAAGCCAAGCCGGTTTCAGACTGTCATTTTTCCTACTGGCTCATTCTGCTCAAATCACAAGCTAGAAAAACTGGAAAGGTAAGCAGCCCAAATTAATGGGAACATCATGAACTGGTTTGTTTACACATTGGTTTAACTGGAATAGGGAGCACAATTCCAGCTTTGGGCCCTAGCTTTGCAGACATTCCCTTAACTCACCTTTCTACCAGAGAAAGCCATATGCAGGCCTGAATTATTCCTGGTCTGTCCCCCAAAACACATCATAGTCTCTTGAAGCTTCATGCCTGCATGGCACCCATGACCACAACTCTTATTATTGGATGGCAACATTCATATCCTACCAGCTCACTCTTCCAACTCCATATAATTAGGGAAAAAAATAAATCAGGAACACCACAGAGAAGGAAGTTGTCTTTTTCCTCACACTGCTCTTCATGCATTATTGTTGCTATATCTTATCTGTAGCATTGTATTTGCCCACCAAACAGATATTTTTTCTTATGGAAGAAAAAGCAGTTCTTTGGAGTCCTACAACTGGTAGGAAATAATCAATTTAAGACTAATGATTCAAAAATCCCCAGGTATATATTTATAATTAATTGATACCATAGAGCAGACTTCACCAGATGCTCAATTGCATTTCATCCTTACGAGCAAACAAGGGCTCCTGCAGATGAGACCTCTCCAGAAGAGCTGCTGCAGATGGGCAGATCGTGGTGTCCTGCTTAACTGTGCCTGAGACCACTGTGGTACAGTGATTCTGCTTGCTAAAAGCAGTAAGTTAAAGTAAGCACCACAAAGGGAAAAGTGACATGAATCTTGCACATCATTCCTCTTAAAATTTTTTATTCAAAATATTTTATAAACTGCAGGGTGGGGCCACATTCTGCAGATAAGGAAATTGGAGCATAGTGGCTTTGCTGCAAAACTCAGTGAAAGAGGGAGTGCCTGATATCCCTGTACACACCAAGGGCTGGCCATCCTCACTGTATTCCATATTATCAGCAATCCCAGAGAGCAGCTGCTTCTGTGTGCACATTAGAAACCTGAATGAGAACATAAATGAGCCAAAGTGCCTCGGACACTTTAAAACTACAGCATGACATAACTGCAAGTCATTGCCATTAAAAGTTTACGGGGAAAAAAAGTCCCCACCTGCCAAATTCAGCTCCATGGTCTACTGTTGAGTTTTAATGACAACTGCTGCATCTTGGAAAGGTGCTCAATAATAAGGGTGTACATTTTCCCTCCAGGACCAAAAATCAGGTACCGTCACTTATCTACACAAAAGGCATACATAGGAAAATATCCCAAAGCCATGTGTCTCATGCAGCAATCAAAATCTTGGACACCCTCTGCACACATAAGTTTGCTCTTATTACAATATATTTCAGTTGGTCAGCATGCTAAGATTCTCCACTCAAGATTCCTGGCTTTTCCGATTAAGCTTATAGACAAAAAGTCTTCTTTTTTTTTTTTCCTTTTAATGGCATTGCCATTTATTGCAAAGCTATGATGAGTTCTTATCTCATTGTGGTGGCCTGTGGTAACTCATTATTCACTGAACTTCACTTTTGATGTATGATGAACAGCAACATACACTTCAATAGTTCTATTTAAAATGGCCCCATAGTTGAAACAAATCATTCCAAGAAGAGCACTGCATTACACTCAGAAGGGCTCAAAAGCTTAGGATATGATATTCTACAGTACTCATAGAGCTCAGTATCTTCAAGTAGAAGTTACTCAGGCTGATGGATCTCTCATTAAGTCAAAGTTCTTCCAAATGAGAAGAGGATGACTGATAGTCAGAGATTACCAGGGCCATCACAGTGAGACATCACACTCTTTGTGGCCACAGCCACAAAGCCTGACAGGGCTCAGTCCCCCACAGCCCAGCACGCTCAGAAGGCTGCAAAGCAACCTCAGCATCCCTGTCCCAGAGCCCAAAATTCCCCCTCATTCATCACCAGGTCTGTCTGGTGCTGATGGGTAACAGAGCACTGACTGCTCCTTCTAGGCCACAGCTGCAACACAAGCTTTCAGATTTTGTGCAAGATGGAAAAACAAGAGAATGCACAACAACAAAACTCCCCAGAGGCAGAAAACAACACATGTACTAACACAGCTCCAGGCCTCTCCCCCACCCCTCCAGTTACTCTCCAGAGGGTAAAGTGAGATGTCAGGACATTTCCAGTAATCAGCAGCGCTGCTTGGATCAGGTTCTTTGCTCTGCCTAACATTGAAGGGGTTGCCTTGAGAATTCAAAATGGCTAAAGATGCAAAGTCTAGTTTGGGATGTTTAGAAATACTTTGGAAAGTGAAATAGGTTCACTGGCCTGGCCTGTTCCTAGCAGCTTCCTACATCAGATGCTTCTGGCACACTGGTATTTCAGGAGAGGAGGAGCCAGATTCACATGTCCTAAATTGCACCTAAGTCACTGTATCTTTTATTTCCTTCCGTCTGACTCCTGGTCTTCAAGCACAGAGCCCTAGGCACAATTTACATCATGGGAACCTGGTCTTCAGCCTCTCAAAAAGTGGAAATACCCACAGCTGACCTGGGCTAGAAAATACCGAACACTACAGGACAAATGGCACCTGCTGAGTGCACTCATACACACACGGCAGAGCAATTCTTCTGCCTCAGGGGTCCCCAGACTGTAAACTCTGACCCATGACACACAGAAAAGCAAAACTGCATTTATACACATGGAGCATGTCCCAGCTGGACACTGCAGGTGAAGTGTGCAATGTGAACATCCTCCACCTGCTGACAGTGCTCTGCAGGATCCAGAAGCCAATTCTCAAAAGAAGAGACTGAATGTAACACCCCTTATCCCTGATACCAATGTACTCCATAATGAATCAAGCTACTGAAATGTTTCTGAAAGTATACGGAGTGTTACTTCCTTTCCAAAGCAGTAATGTATCAGGAAAGATCATAATCAGATCATATCTCAGGCACAGGTAAGAGAGATGGCAGAGTTAACATATCCAATCCTTTTCACATGCAAGCACACACCCTGAAATAAGCCAAAAATGCTAATTGTGTTTATTACACTATACTATAAACAGCAATTATGAAGCCAAAGAAAGTAACAAAGCATCTCTGCCTGAAGGGTCTTCTCCGGGCTATCATGCATCTGAAAAAAGATAAACACAGAAGCTTGAGATATAGTCAAAGAAAAGCTCTCCCAGATACAGGTCCAACAGTGTGCCCTAATATGCAAGAGTACTTCACTCTCCAGGGCAGAATGGCTTTCTAGGACATTTTACATCCCAGATCCAGAGCAGCCCCCTAAAAGCACTTTGGGAGGCAGCAGACAGGGATACACAGTGTTCAGCTTCAATGGCATGGGAGGGTTTCACAGTCCCTGCCTGCAGTCACAACAGCTCCAAAGGAAAGGGGCATGGCTGTTCTCACCTCAGAACAGGAGCCCTGCTGCACAAAGCCTACAGACCCACCAGCCATCTCCCTCTACCCCAAACACAAAGTATACCAAGGAAGAGGACAGTACTTTGAACTCCTGAGGTCAGCAGGTCACTGTGTAGAGTCAGCTCATAAGAGATGCCAACAGGGCTGCATCTTGAACCCACCCTTTGCAAAGAAGCAGAAAGGAAGTTTCTCCATCCATACACTAAGGCAAGAACCTGTCTTTCAAAAAGCTGAAGCGCTTCATTCACAAGGCACTAAGCAGCCTGCATTCTCCATGCAGCACAGCAGGACTTGGTGCTCTCCAGTAAGACAGGCTGGTGATTTCCTCCCTGCCATTCCCACTGCGATCCAAGTCAGCTGAGGTCCTGCAGGAGCAGTGCCCTAAACCTCCATGCTATCCTGCGTGAAGTGGAGAAATCCTCTCAGCTCCTGCAGCAAAAATGAGCCTGCCTTGCTGAACAGACAGGGTGAAAAAGCAGAGCAGGAATGTGGGGCAGAGAGGCTTTTCCTGTCTGCAGAGGCACTCCCCAGGGAGGAAAGGCCACTGGTCCCAGCTCTGAGAACAACTGGTCCAAAACACAAGCTCATTACTGCACCAAAGACCCTGAGGTCAGGCAATGAATCCTGGACACTCCTACCTCATCTCCAACCCCCCTTCAAAAGAAGGAAGCAGCAAAGACATGTCCAGTCCCACAGACATGCATTTGTTGAGTTTCAAGAGTGTCCCAAGGAGCTTCAGCACAAGAACACCCAGTTTCTACATTTAAACTACATCCAGAGCTGGCCACTGCTTGCAAGACAGAGACATTCCCAGTCATGGTCAGCAGAAGAGAAAGGTAGGAATAGAGTAGTTAAAACACAGCACTGAGATTTAGAGGCCCTTCTTTCTACTGCCTGTTCTGACACCACATTAAACACTCCTCTACCCAAATAAAAGCACAGTAAAACCTTTTCTTGACATCACAGGAACACTTCAGACTAAATTAATCGATTCAGGGCCTTGACCTTCTTGCAAATCAAGTGAAAGACAAAATACATACAAGATAGCCTACATGAACAACAGATGACATTTTTAAAAATCAGACCTTTTTCCTTGTGCACTCAACACTACTATATTTTTCCTTGTTCTGTGCAAAGTATACAAGGTAAGAAGCAAAACAAAGTCTTCTCCCACTCTTGATGTTATGTTGTTACACTGGCAGTGCCAGATGCCTTGCTGCCCATCTTCCCACACCTGGGGACGTTCCATGAGTACCCCACTGTTCCTTTTCATTCCACATCATGCTTAAATCAAGGAAAACAGTTTATCAGTGTTATTTTCTCTTCCCAGTTTTTGGGCTGCCGAGGAGGTGACACAAACAAAAGCCAACAAAGTGCAACTTTTCCGTTTGCATGTCCCAAGGACTGGCTCTGCACACTGGTGCCTGAAGAACAAGCACATTGCAAAAGCATTATGTTTCCAGTGGCAAGATGGATGGGAAAAGTGCCAGCCACTCGCTATAACCCTTTTGTCATGCCAATTGCTGGCTGCTATGAGGATGTACTTTAGATACCTCCTTAGAAAAGAGCTCTGCATCTCATCCTTCCAGATGGAGGAGGAATGATTCATACACACATAAGCATGCTAGAATGATGGCTGAAGAGAAAACATTTTCTTTATGTTTTCTGTTTTGCATTACAGGCATGCTCAGGGCCTTAATCACAGCAAAAAAAATGAACTGAAGATGATGACACTTTGTGCCCCAAAGAATGCTTGAGCAAAACCCCAATGCCACTTCTCCCTGGCCATGTCAAGCCTCATATTGCATGCACACACCTTGGTGCCTCAGTCCCCTGCTCTCCCATTTTCACAGCATTTCTCTGCACAGAACATAACAGAACAACTCCCCTTACAAAGCCACCACACCACACAATCACAAATACAGGGAAAAGGATCCAAGAGAGAGATCAGGAGTTGAGAGCTCTGAACTGACCACAGACTGACTTGCAATGCAGAAGAAAAGCAAAAGGATCTCTCTTTTTTCCAGACACACCAAGTGCCTGTTTCTTTCTTGGAAGCCACTGCAGGCATCCTCCTCCCCATCTTACTTGCACAGCACCTCTGTCACACAATTGCACTGCTCTCAAGGGCCCTGCATCCTGTGAATTCTGTTCTGCTGCTCAGCACTCAATTCCCACCCATTTACTTTCCTCTGGCCTCTCTGATTTGTGAAGTCCTGGGAGCAGAAATTATCTGTAAGCACCTGGAAAGTACCTGAAATATCCCGAGTCCGACTGCAAATAAATAAATAAACAAACAGCAGTGCACAGTATGTATATTAAGCCAACCATATAACAGTCATTTCTGACATCAAAAATTAGGACTGTAGCTTCTTCCTACAGACAGTGGCAGTAAATCCACGCTTTGGGGTACATCTATGGACCAGGAAGACCTTCAGATTTGCTTTCTCTGCTACTCACCTCCCTCTTTCCCCCATCACATTATCCATTTCTGGAATCCATGCATCACTTTTTATTATAAATTATTCTAATCAGGGTTTGTGGCATGGCAGAAATCCAGCATAACCTTCAGAAATATACATACACACTGGCTATATAGCTTCTTTATTTCATAGGAGCCTTTCAAAGGGCCTGGTACAGAGTCTGGGAGGATGTGGCATCCTTTTTCAGCAGCATCCCTGTGGTGGTGACCCTTTCCTAAAGGGTGCTAGATGCATTCACCAACACTATTTCCTCTCTTTGTAAAAATCCCTCATTAAAGCCAGGAAAAAGTGTTCAAGCAGGAATTTTTCCTCTGCTGTTTTTCAGATTGAAATAGTGTGACTTAGGGGTGGCAAAGGGGCTAGAGAGAACATCTGAGGTCCAATGCAGACCTTCTTTCCCACTCCATCCTCTTCTAAATGGGAAGACGTAAGATAGGCTGGGTAATTGCTCCAGCTCCTCCAGAACCAGGGTTCAAGTGAGAAAGAAAGTCAAAGGAAAAATAAAAAATAAAACAAAAACCACACAAAACCCCCAGTGATTATAAGGACTCTTAACTTTCTTTGGGCAAGGAGCACAGGCTACTTTAGTAGCTCTTGAAAAAATCCCTACACTTTGTTCCCTCATGTTGCAATAGTTCCAGAAGGAATCTGGATCTGTGGCTTTCCCATAAAACTAATAAGGAGGTTCTGAACCCCACATTGGGGAGGGGCAATAAAAAAGCCCCACAACAACAAGCAATTTAAAAACAGAACACTACCATCTTGTTAAATAATATGTTAAGAACTCATCTGCAAGTCTGTCTTGGCCAATGAGGGACATCAATCAGGAAGATACAGTAATAGTCTCTAGCATGCAATTAGTCTCTGCTGTAAGCACTTTAACTCTGGATTTCTTGGATTATATTGTTGTTTGTAACAACTATTACTGTTGCTTTGTAGGAGTGATATGATAGCTGTCCAAGCACCACAATCAAATTATGCTACCAGGACATTTGGGCAAGGGATTATCACAGCAAAGGAAATGGATTATCACAGCTTTTATTCTGAACAAGGATAAGAACAAGATGAGATATCATTTTAAACATGGCAGGAGGGACAGAAGAAAACTGTATCTGAGATTTACTTTTTTACCTCCTCCCTCTTTTGGATTTTTCAAGATAGGCATGCTACAAAAATCTGCCAATCTGGAAAGAGAGAAGCTGTCTTTTCTAGAATTTGCGCTGAAATATCTGAAAACAGAATAAATTAAAAATATTTCGAATCAAAGGACAGCTAAAACAGCCTCCTTGGACTGGCTGAATGCCAGTTCCTGGGCATTTTCCCACTGCCTATCTGCCACTACTTCCTTTACTTGACATCAGGCAACAGCCATCACCTCCACCAGGCCCAAAGACCTCAGCTCTGTTCTGGAAGTTTCCTATCAGATTTGTTCCCTCTCACAGGAAGGGGGATGGCTCACCTTCCTTCAGTTGAGTAGGTTCAGCAAAGAACTAATATGGTCCTTTAAAAAGTTTTAATAGTTTAAAGGTTCTCTGAAAAAGGCTGCATCTTTGTCTTTATTCATTATATCATTTTATACCTTAGTTCTCACACTGCATCTCAAAACAAGTATTAGCTTTTTTAACTTTACAAATCTTGTTTGATTTTTTTTTAACAGTATTTTGGTATCTTCAACACACGTACATACACTTTTGGTGCATGGTACTCAAAGAGACCCTGATTCTGATCTCAATTTCTTTGGCAACAGCCAAATATTCAAGACAGGATGAGGGAAAACACACCAGCCTCAACACTCCTGTGATGCAGTTTGAGAGGCCATTAGTAGCTATTACATATTACAGAGGAGGAAAGACAAAACTAGAAGAGACAGCCAAATAAAGAGAAGCAGAAAAACAAGCTAAAAAAAAAGTGAGCTCTGCAAAGGATAGAAGAAGAAAAAACCTGCTTTGCTACAGCACAGGGCACGCGCCTGGGAGCTGATGACACCTGGGTACAATTTCTGGCTGCGGCCCTGGCTCCTCCCAGGTGACTGCACAGACTCAAGTCACACCTCCAACAGGCTCTGCCTTCACAGCACAGCAGTGGTGAACCTTTGCCTTGCTGAGGACAGAGGACACCAAATACTACTGGCATGACACACCTCAGCATGGACCTTGTGATTCTGTAGGCAAGCAGCAACATTGGTAGTTGATTAAGGCTAGAAGGAACAATAACAAATTGAAAAAAAATATCCAGAAAGAAGTGGAAGGAATCAAAGCAACAATGAAAAAGGAATTCAATTTAAAAAAAAAGATAAAAGTGAAAAAGGCATCCACAGGAATATCTGACTTCATTTGACAGGTGGAAATCAGGGTGCATTTCTTTTTTCTAACAATAATATTGAAATTAGGTAATCCAACATGCAGTATTTTATTTTGCTCCACAGAAAATACATGAATATAGATTTGTACATCTTTAAGAAAAATACTCCAAGGTCTCAATGCACTTGTTTTCAGAACTAATGCTTTAACCATATTAGCAAGGCTATGACAAGACCACAGAGTAACTACAATTCCTTCTCTATCTAGAACCTGCTTTTTCAGAGCCACAATCACTACAGTAATTTTGCAGTTGAGAGAAATTTTATCCTTGCTATTTCTTGGGATCCCTCCCCATTTCAAATGGTAGGAGCTAAAGAGGTTTCGTTGTGGTTCAGGTAAGATCTCCTTATCTTTTTTTCTTCCCCCCTTCCCCCCATATTTCTGTGCTTTTTAACTGTCCTTAACTGGACACACGTGGCCAGTGCCAGATATGAAGTACTGTGGATCACTACAGCTATGGGTAAATATTTTAGAGAATCACGAATTTAATTGCAGATCACATTACTCCAACATCTCTGCCCTTCCTGTCACTTCACTTGCTAGTAATCATTAGAAAGCAGAGTGTCATTTCTAAGCTGTACTTGAGCACTAAAAGCACCATGCTGGCCTTCCCTAGATCTACTTAATTAGAGATTAGCAGAAACAAAGCACAGGGAGACTATAAACATAATTTTGCCAGTTTATCAGCAAACAGGTTTGGGTTACCAAAGAGATAAGAGTAAGGCTGCTATTTTATCTGTGCTGCTGGACCCCTGAGTTTACCTTTGCTGGGACCACACCTCCATCAGAATTCCCTCTGAAATGTCACCATGAACCACAGTATTAATTTTGCAGGTTGCTGATCTTTAGTGTTGCCTGCATCGTACACCCAGCATTTTGGACTGCTTCTCTTCATACAAGAATGTGCTCCACAAGCCTTGTGATATCTGAACTCTGTCACACAGGCTGCTCACATGTCACAGAACAGATGCTCACTACAGCATCCTTGAAGAAGCCCCAGGGTTGGACCTTCTTAGCTCCAGAAAGTCCAGCAAATCCACCACAAAGGCAGAGGGGTCCCCCAAACTGTACCTCAGCATGAATAAACCATTTCATCAGGAGTCATAGCATACAGCTACATAAAACCAGAATAATTTGATGGTGAACTTAAGTTTCATTTCAATCAGGAAGAAGAGAAGAAAAAGCGAAGCCCTTGGATTAGAAGGCAGCCATTCCCATTTACAGCTCCTCCCAATTAAAATGTTTTATATAGATCATCAGAACTAATGCATTGTACATGTTCCACAGCGTGCAACATAAGGCTGCTGGTCTGTCATGTCTCTGTAAGAGCTCAGTGTGATGAATGATCTGGGTACTTGTCTCTCTGGTATAAAAGCAGGAGAAGCTTTGAGACAAAGAAATAAAGGCCAATGCACATCATACATCTTATAGTGCTTAATATCATTCCTCCTGACACACACCTCTGAAAACATTTAAGGTCACTCTCTCTTTTATTTTGAATGTGGATTTCAGCATCAGTATCCTCCAAATCCTTGGGAGAACTTAATTTAAAGCAGAAACAGGAATATCAGGAACATAGAGCATTTGGGCTACAGCAGACAATGCCACACGAGCATGGCATAAGAAAAATAAGTGACCTTCCCTTTTGCCTCTCCTGACAAACAGACGCACGTGAAGCCACTTGCAGGCCAGGATGCTAGTGGGATTTCTGGAAGAAAATCTAATAAATAAAGATTTAAAAGAGTTTAAAAAAAGCAAAACAAAACAAGCCTGACTACTGATTGTCGGAGCTGAAAAACCTGCCTTTCCATATCAACTAATGCTTTGGCAAGCCTACACTAAAGGCAGACAAACAAATAGCATATTTTCCTTTTAACATGGAATCTGCAATAAGGAAAAGAAATCAGCATTTTATTGATTTCCATAATGCCATCTCTACAACTTAACAAACTCACTCAGCTGCTAATGCTAATTCACTGATGCTATGGAGCCTTCCCATATAATTATACACCCTCCACTTCGCTGAGCCCCAGGGCGCTGTTTCTAACTTTCCAGAGGACCACTGCACCAAAAGTAGAAACAAAAAAAAAAATCTCTTTTATTACCCAAAGCAAACTGCAAACCAAATTTTGCTTATTTAAATGAGAAGTTAGAGAGACTTCATTTTTAAGACAGGGAATAATCTGCCAGTCTGCATATATTTTCAGATGTGATATCATGACAACCAATTCCCATTTAAACTCTCCCTGCCTCTATTATTTTTCTTCCTAAGAGTACACAAGAATAAAACATGCAAATATTGGAACAATTTTGACTTCCAGGGAGAAGTTGTAAAACACTTCTCAGCTCAGAAGGGTTTCAAGAGGGTGATTCGGAATCAGACATGGAGACTTTTGTGGATGTCACTACAATTAACATGGTGAAAAATTATAAAATGTTACTGTTGCTACAGGGATGTATATTTCAAAGATATTTTTATTAAGCTTTTATTTTAAAAAGACAACCCTGGAACACCTCCTAAACCAAATTCTCCAAGCCTAAAATCGAAAACGTCCTAAATAATTAATAAATTAAACTCTGCTATTTTTCTCTATTTCTCAAAAAAATTCAAGCAGGCAGCTTCAGTATATTTTAGTGAGAGTTTAATTCAATTAGGCAGAATTTGGCCCAATTGATCCTAGTACTGCCTATCTAGAAAAAATGTAATGGAACTCTGCAGTGTAAACACCCTCCCCGAATGACTGTACCCAGAGTCCCCTTTCCTGCTCCCCCTGTTTGCCCTGCCTTGATAGCTCAGATCCAGCCATACTCGGTTCACCACATCCATCAAGATTCAGTGTGCCATTTGAGCTAACATAACTTGATTTTGCTATGGTTTCCCATGCATATATTAACTTAGAGTCGGTTAATCTATTTCCTCCGAGAATGGTGAAATGCGTGGATTTTTGTTCAACAAGCAAACAAGTTGACAGTATCAATACAGAGTTGGAGAGCCTCTAAAAACAATCTAGTTTGCATAATTAATGTTAATTACAATAACATCTCAATCAGTGACACAAAGGCTTAGCAATGAACACAGTCATAGGAGGAAGTGGAAACATGAAACAAACATGCAGGGATCTTGTCTTGTTCTGAAAGAGTATCAAACAAACTTTCAAGAGATTTATAAATAAGTACAGAAAGGCAGAAGACAATTCTGCTTTGTTGGACATTTTCTTTACAGGCTGCTTAGCACAGAGCTTTCTTCTGAGACTGTAGTAAGACAGTGGATCTGAGCTATGGACACACCAGATAATATTATCTTTCTACAACATCACATCCAAGTCATTATCAACTGCTTTAAAGAACACCAGCCGAGGGCCTGATCCTTCTGCCAGCGATTTCAACAGCAAACACTTTAACAACGCAATGTGAATGTTTGGGGGGTGGGGGCGGTACTAGAGACAGAGGGGAATTAGGAAACAACTCCAACTTGAACACCGCATATAGGTGTGGAATCCCACAGGCGCAGAGGAATTTCAGGACAAGATAATTAATTTTTCACCAATCTTTTTCCTACTTGCTGTAGAAACAAGAGAAAGCTAAACACACAGAAAACTTACCTGCTCGTTTCAATTGGCAGCACAGAAGTCTCAAACAGGGGGGTTTTGCTACGGTCACTTAACAAAGCAGATTTACATTTAATCCTCAGAAGTTTTCTTCGTGGCCCAAGGAAAAAATAGTTATCCAACACGTTGTCATCTCAAGGCGAGGGAATAAAATAGTGATGAGGAAAACAAGGGCCACTCGAGCTCACCCAGATTGGCAGTGTAGTACACAAGCAGTCCCAGAAGCATCGCAGGGAGCACTTGCGCAGTGAAGTGCCACTCAGAGTGAGTAAGGGTGCTGTAATTGGGACTGATGAGGGGAGGAATCACGACTTGGCACGTCATTACTACAGGGGCCTTCCTCAAAACGTGAGTTTCTGGATTGCTCCTCACATTAATGCAAATCTGCTTTGTTAATGAAGTTACACTGGTGCCAAGCCAGCTCCAGAGGAGAAAAAAGCCCACTTCATACTGATTCAACAGACTGCAGTTGAAGGACCCCTCCCCATTAAGGCAAAATTTCAGAAATTTTCAGGTTATGTTGGGCAAGTTACCCCTTGGGAAAAGGACTGATTTTCTATTTCATGTTAATCTCACAGCTGATTCATTTTTGTTTCCCTCCCTCTATTTATAGATAAAAGCAAGACAAGATTTAGTAAAGATTTCATTTTCTCTAGAAATTCACTGACCTTCTGCATATACTTGAGTGCTCACTAAGTAAAGCCATTCTTTACTAGGACTTATTTACAAGAGTGCTTGCCTTTAGAAAGGGAAACTTCATGTGGAGGATTCCCAGAATGATGCTGGCCTTTCCTCTTAACAAAAAATCAGTAGATTTAATTTTCAGATGCCTGAGATAGATGATTTTGGAGCCCTGTGAGGTTTGTTGAACCTTCAATTCAGCAATTAGTTTCCATATGATATAAATTACAAAGATCTAGCAATTAATATTAATAAATAAACCTGGCAGAGTACTGAGGCTTTGGATGCCCTGTGCATGGAAGCACTGCTGTATTTGCTGGGGTTTTCCATGCCTCTGCTTTATTTTAGCTGCTCTGTACGCACAGCACACGACAACATACACCACATTCATGTTCTAAAAATACATTGAAGGGGGGAAAAAAAAAAGAAAAGGAAAATCAATAGCAGTGAAACAGAGACATAACCAGTTCACATCAAGCGCTCCCAACACCAAGCCAAAACACCAAAACTCCCCGCTGCGGACCACGGCTTTCCCCTTCCAAACACGCATGTTCCTGCCACGGCAAGCGAAGCCCAGGTAACAGCGAAACACCCATCACTGACAGGGTGGGGAGAGGATGGAGCGCCTGGAAATACAAAAGGTGCCTTTCCCCGCTTTTCCAGCACGGACAGTGGCCAGAGCCCGGCATGGAGGGGCTGTTCCACCCGGGCGCCTTTCGGGATACCCGCATGTCAACCATCACCACCACAGCCTCAACCAGGGCGGGGAAAATAACCGAAATAAAATCAAAATTACATTCGCCGGCAGCACGACACGCACTAGAAGTTGGCAGCGACGCCGGGGGGTTATACCAATGGGTTTTTTTCCCCTTCTTTAGCAGTCCGAGCGGGCAGCGCCAGGCTGCGCCGGGAGGGGAATGCCCCAACTTTGGAACAGTTGTCGGGGGCCGCCCCGGCCCGCGCCCCCGCACCCCCAGCCCCTCAGCGAGCCCGGGAGGGCCGTGCCCGGCACTCACCCGCTCCGGGGGCTCCGCGGCGAGGACCGGCGAGGGAGGCGCCCGGGGGAGCGGGGGCTCGGCGGAGAGAGGGGCCGCGGGGGAGGCGAGGAGGCGGCGGGGAGGACACGCTGGGGAGGGATTTAAACCGCGGGGAGGTCAACGTGAAACCAGCGGCGGGGGCGGCTGTGCCCGGCTCTATCCCATGCCGCCGCGGCGGCCCCGGGCGGCGGCCGAGCTGGGGAGAGTGAGCCGGGTCGGCAGGCGGCGGGGAGGATGTGACACGGTGACAAGTGCGGCCCGCCAGCCCTGTGCCGGGGGAGGGGGGCCGGGGCAGCCCAGGCAGCGGCGCCCGCCCGCACACGGCATTGACGGCGCTGCCGTGACTCACACACGGGAGTTGGTCACAGGGCGGCACCGCGCGGCCGGGGGCGGGGGGAGCGCCCCGCCCCCCGCCCGCCCGGCAGCCAACCGTGCGCCGCGGCCCGGCGGATTGGCAGGGGGGGCGACCAATGGGAGCGCGGGCCGGCCGCCGGCGGCGGAGCGGCCCCTCCGGCCCTGCGAGTCTTCTGAGGACACTCCGCCGCCAAGTGCCGGGGAGGGCCGGGGGGAGCCCCGCGGGGCGGGACCCGCGCGCCGGCCCGGTCGGCGGCCAATCGACAGCGAGGGTCGGGTTGATTGGCGGGGCGAGCGGCCAATAGGGAGCGCGCGGTCACGCAGGGAGCGGGGGCGGCGGCCGCGGGCGGTGGAACCACGGCGGGGCCAGGCGGGGCCGGCGCCTCCGAGACCCCGGGGAGGGGAAGGGCTCGGCCCGGAGTCGCCTGCCGAGCGGGAGGCGGCCGGGGCGGATCGGGGCTGGCCCCGGCGCCGCCAAGGTCGTTTCCCGCGGGAGAAAGGAGAGCGGGGCCGGGGCCGGGGCCTGGTCCGGGGGAAGCCGGGGAGGCCCCGCCGGCGGCGGTGAAAAGCCTGGGAGGGGGCTGGGGGAGCCTCGGCTTCCCTCGGGACACCGGCGTCTGGAAGTGAGGAGCTGCGGTTGCTGCCTGTGCTTGACAGGTGTCACGGCTCGAGGTCTCGGCTGGTTTTTGATTGTGACGGGTTTTTAGAGAACAAAGCACATCCCGGGATCCCGTACGGTGTCAGAATTTAACCAGGTGAATGAAAAAAAATGGGAGCAGTAGCAATTCCTCTCTCCTGCTGCTGGGGCGGGGGGGGATTGACAGGTAGGAACAGCGTCAGTGGTGTAAAAAAGCAACGCTGTTATCGCAAATGATTAATATTTGAGGAATTTATTTTGGGCACGAGGAGGAAGTAATGCCCAGTAGGAGTTTCCAACAAATACTGGAACCTTACCAACATTTTAATCCCCGTGAAGGAAATGAGATACTCAAATTGTGTTTCACCTCTTCATCTCTATGTACTAACTCTTGTACTAAGACCTGCTTTTTGCAGTAAAAGCGCTAAGCAGCTGATAGATTTCTATAAGATAGTGAGATAACAGAATAAGGGACTACGTTGGTGTTTTCACAGGCTGAAAAAATACAATTTTGTTTGCTTTAAAAACTTGTTCCGTCAACAGACTGCTATAAATACAGATTTTTTTTTTTATTTTGACATCCACAGTAATTGAAGAGCTGAAAAATGGTAACATGCAATAATTTGTTCATGTTTTTCGCTTCAGAAATGGTGGGACTAATTACAGTATTTTCCTGCTTGCTTTTTATTGAAATCCAAGGGAGTTGGAAGTTCAAAGTTCCTCATTTGAAGCAGGAATTGTTAAACCATACACCAAAAAAAGGCTCTCTGATTGGTGTGTAAGGCCCCATTCTGCCATCCTTGCCATAGTGTCTTGCAAGAAATCCAGGATGGACAGTACACAAATTGCGCTAATATGAAATAGAAAGAAAATAAGACCATTAAAGCCATCCTGTCAGAATAAAAAAGGGAAGAAAAAAAAGATGGTGGAGGTAAGATTTTCTTTTCGACTAATCATTGGGAATAATGAAGGATGTTTATAAGTGACTCCCATCTTTGAATTGATAGCAAAAGCAGAGAATTTAGGATTTGTCATCTTTTCCCCCCCCTTGCCATTGCCAAGAGGTTCAAATACTTGCAGGGTTCTGCATCCTTCAGCAGTGCTCGCACTGACTCATGCTTGGAGACTTCTGAGTGCTGCACTCAGAAGGAGGGCTTTGCATCAGGTCCTGTGCAATTTGGCAAATAGAATGAGCAGAGCATTCACCATTCAATGATAGATGAAAAAAATCCCATATTTATACATACACCCGTCTTCAAAGAACTGAAAAGGGTGGGAGTCTCAGGGCAGACAGTTGTCTTTTGGTAGCTGTACCTTCTTGAGCAGCAATAACTTGACAGAATTGACACAGAAATTGAGCTGGTGAGTTTGGGCATGATTGCTTGGGGCTGGTGAAGGTCTGGAAGCAGTCATCCTGTGCTGCTGTACAGCCTGCCACGGGGGTTCTGCACACCCTTCAGAGGCAGCAGCTGAGGGAGTGTTTCACATCAGCACGGCACTGCAGCTTTCCCAATATGCAGCAGGGTTTTTGCAGGGCCAGCGCTGGCGGGAAAGCAGCAGTTGTATGAAGGCTTTTATTTTAAAGTCTCAATTTCACAGCTACAGAGAAAAGTTGGAAATGCAGCCTGCCTGCCTGCCTGCCAAAGGTGATTTCTGTCTGAGGTGGTTTGGGTTGGGTTTTGCACGTTTGGTTGTTTAGGATTGCTCTTGCTTCAGCTGAACAGAGCTAAGCTGCTCCTCAGTGAGACTGGGCTTAGTAGTTAGAGCATTTCTGCCAAACTGCTCCAGGAGTGCTCACAGGCAAACTGGGGCCTCATAGACAAGGATCAGCTCTGCAGGGATAGTTGGTGTCCTGGCTCGGATATCCAGCAGCTCTCCCCCTGTAATTTGGGTGTGGGGCAAAACTGCAGGAAGTGTGTCATGGGTTTGGCTCTGGCTTCACCTGAGAGAACCAAACCACTAAACACAGAGCAGAGGGAGCTCGGGCAAGCAGGTCAGCTTGAGGTGTGCAGTGTGCCTGAAGCTGGGCTAGGTCCCAGGGGCCCTTGTGAGCAGGCAGTAATTCCCCTGAAGGTCCCGGGTTTGAAGCTTCAAAGCCTGAATCAGTTCAGGGTATGGCAAGACGGCCTGACCCCTCCTTGCTCACATCCATGCCCATCCCAAGCAGTCAGAAATCTTTGATCCCATGCAGGTGTCCTGCTGACATAAACTTCACTTTCAACTACATCTTCTAGGGAGTATCAGCATCTATCATGTTGAGGGGAACAATTGCTAAAAATATTTGTTCTGAGCATAATTGAGATTATTTTGTTGATAGTTTCACACAAAGACCTTTGGAGCCTGGCATTTTTTACTGCACCACAGCTGTTTACAAAATAAGATTGTTTAGTTAGTTATTGACCTTAGGGAATACCTTTAAAAACCTGCAAATACTCACTTTTAAGTGAATAAAAGCAGTGAATTTCCTTCATCTATGTTTACTTTTTGAACACATTCCCGTCAATTAGATTAGTGGATAGAAATGTTTATGGAAAGATTTTTAAGCCCATTTTGGTGGGTATTCATGGAAAGCAAAATTGTATCTCAAAAACAGTAATCTTACCAGGTGTTAATTTATATTCTGGGAATGCAAACCAGTAGTACGTGTCTGATTTGTCCAGGATTTGTAGCTTTGCTGTTTATCCAGTCTTGTCTCCTTTTCTGCCATCCTGATTCCTAGTCCTCTGCTGTGCCAAGCATGGAGAACTGAACATTTTATTTGTTCACTTCACACCTTCTGCATTTCCCTCTTGAACAGAGGGCTTCTTTCTTGAGCAACAGTGAAACTAAACCGCTATCACAAAGCAAACTTGGGGCCCTGGAATATAAAACCACTCCCTGCAATATTTAAATTCCTTTGGAAACCATCCTCTGCCACAGGCCTATAAACATTGTCCAGCTGCAATGAGTTTATCGATTCTTGGAAACCAGCTGTATTTAGCAAAGAAATAACAATACTGTGTGCTGAAACAGAGATAATTGCCATTTTATAAATTTCATTTAGATATTGGGTGCTTCTGATCTACTACTCTGTGAAGTAGAACTGGGAACAAAGGTATACCAGTGTAATATGCCTGCTTTTTTAAAATGACATTTGTCTTTCTAAGTAGTTATGTGAAAAGTAATTGGTTTATTATAGGACAAACAATTTGTCTTGTTTGACAGATTGAGATTTAAGTTTAATGTCATTACTACCATCACGTAATCATGCTCATGTTCATTCTCCAAAAGTTTGGCATCACATTCCCGATCCCTTTGCTTTGCAAATGACCAGGAGAGAAGATCCAGAGCTCTTGTTGCAAGAAAACAGACCCTCCTTTATGTAAAGGCAAAAAAATCCCTAATGTTTTATCCCTAAGTCATGCCTTTTATGCACAATTGTAAGCTGCTCTTCACCTTGGACTGCGTTCTTCTGTTGGTTATAATGTTTTCAGCTGTCCAATGTCTGTCTCCCCACACAGCACTGCCAAGCACCAACTTCTCCCATAATTTTAAAACTCAAATTACTTTACCATTATCTTTTAAATGCTTCTCCTCATACAGCTTTATTGCCTGGTTTACAAACATTTACAACCTAATCCATGAATGCATAACACATTGAGTTGCTTGTATTATTCCACTACCAGAAGCCACATAACATTTAGTATATTAAAATACAAAAGTGTTAAGTCCAAAGTTTGAACTGCAATTTAAATATGGAGTTTGTCCCCCACGCGTTTATTGTAGAAATTAGCAGAACTTTTATGTAGAGCTCTGAAATGCCTAATGGGTGCTTGTGTGCAAACTTGCCCAGGCATGGGTGCCACCTGCAGCATCTCAGCATTACCAGTTGTCATCTGACTGCAGCCCATCCAAGGCAGAGCCTGTGTGGTTTTTCCTGCTTAGGAATGGAGTGGCACAACTGCAGCACTGGCAAAAATGCCATAAATGATAGCAGTGAATCAAGCACATTCCTCTGTCGAATGCCAAGGGTCAGGTACTTGTAGCAGGATTGCTTTTGTGTGATCCATGAGAACAAGATTTACTTCTAAGAAACCCCTGGTGAGAAAATTTCACACACAAAAATCAGAGGAAGCAAAGCTGTATGTGGAGCAGGATGCTGAATTCAAGAGTAAGTTGCATCTTATGAAGTTTTTGTCCAGCTCAAGTTGGAAGTTCCTCAAAATCAGGATTTTATTGTAGGAGAACTACCAGACATTTATTGTGAGTCATGACCACCTTACACATTGGTGCTGGCAGAAAATGAGGTGTAAATGAAAGGAACAATTCTAGTCATATGGCAAAAATGCTTTTACATTTTAATTGTGCTGCAGAAAGGTCAAGGTTGGATCTTTGTCAGTGGAGGGATAATTTGCTTTTATGGTTTATGAATGTGCCTCTCCAAAACTGAAGAAGTAGGAACTAAGGAATAAATCAAAATTTTCCTGTGCAGGCTGTTGCTTCTGATCTGCTTTTAAAACAGCCTTCCAGAGGCATCCTGAAATTTTACTGGCTTATCCCACATTTCCAGGGTGAGCATGCAGTTCTCAGGGCTAGAGCATCTCCAGGTTGAGAAGGATGCAAAAGTGAAGTGTCCCAGCTGTCGTTTGTGGCAAGGGGAATCCGTGTGTACTGATTTGCCTCTGAAAAAGTTCTATAGGCTTTCAGCTCTGCAGAGAAGTAGTGTGAGGAGAGGGGTCAACGGGGTACATGGCTCTTCAGTACCACACCATGCACCTTCCAGCATGGTCAGGTGAGAAAGGGTGCTCTCCCTTTGCCAGGACACTTCCCATCCTCTTCCATCCCCTTGTTTTTGATCACTGGCAGCCTGCTCACCTTGGCAGACACAGCAAACGCAGTCCTGTGAAGCTTCTAAAGAAACAGCATAGAAGGAATAAGAATTTCCTTTCTCTTACTCTGTTTTCAGTCCCACACATCCCAGATGACCTGATCATGAGTAAGACACAGGTGTAAGACACCTATAGCAAGAGTCTCGTTCACATCAGGGTTTAGAAATGGGATCAGAAAGTTACAAAGGGACAACCTTGTCAAGAAAAAGTAATTTTTGTCAAGAATGCTCTTGGTTCTGTGGCCAAATGTTAAGCACCATCCCCAGGTTCAAGTGAATTTCCTGTGTCTTCATTTCGATGAGCTACAGAATCACAGAATGAGTCAGATTGGAGAGGACCACAGGGATCAGATCCAAACTCCCTGCTCAGGCAGGGTTGTCCTAGAGCACGTGGCATAGGAGTGTGTCCAGATGCTTCTGGAATATCTCCAGTGAGGGAGACCCCACAGCCTCTGGGCAATCTGTCCCAGTGCTCGGGCACTGCACAGGGAAGCTCTTCCTCACGTTCAGGTGGAACTTCCTGAGCCTCAGTTCCTGCCCCATTGTCCCACTGCCTCTGGACAGAGCCTGGTCCATGCTCTGGCCCCTCCCTGCAGGCACTGGCAGACATGGATGAGGTTCCTCTCAGTGTCTCTTCTCCAGCTGAGCAGGCCCAGCTGCCCCAGCCTCTCCTCAGAGCTGAGGTGCTCCAGTCCCTTCCTCATCTCTGTCCCCCTCAGCTGGACCCTCTGCAGGAGCTCCAGGTCTCTCTTGTCCTGAGGATGCCAGAACTGGAGCCAGNTCGTCCTCTCTTACCTCTACTGTAAACCTGAGGGCCTACATGCAGATGGGAGTGTTTCTGTTAGAAATGCTTCTGACAATAAATATTGTGAAAATCAGCATTGTTTTGGTAAAAAAAGAATGGATGTGCACCTCCAGTGACCTCTATTTTTCACTTCACTGAAGTAATTATAGATGACTTCACTTCTCCATCAGTGCCTTTGCTGTGGACACCAGGCATTGTTTTTACCTCACTGCCCATATCCAGGTGTACTGAACTTTTAACTCACATTTCCAAATGCCACCTCTGCCCCAAACTGGAGCAGACTGTGCTTTTGCAACAACAGCACTTTAAAACTCACTGCTGTGGTTATCCATGCTGAAGGAGCACCCAGGGTCGATGTGTAGGTACAATTTCCATCCACAGCTCTGCTTAGTCCTCGCTGACTCACCCAGCAGCACGGGAACAGGGCAGGGGCTGGAGAGACGTGTGGGTGACAAGGGTGGGGACCATGGGTTTGTCCTTCAGAGGGTGAACGTGGGAGCTGAATGAAGCCTGGCCCTGCAGGCAGGAGAGCATCAGATGTTCTGGGCCAAAATAAGGGTCAGGGCTCAGCCTGGGTGTTTGAGAGGGATACACAGGGAAGCTCCTGGCAGGAACGGGGGAAGTCTGCCAAGCTCAACAGAGAGGTCTCCCCGTCTCTGGTGTGTATCCAGCCCTGCTGAGGAACAGCCAAGCCAATGCCAGGAACTGGAAAGTGAAACTGCGCAGAGAGAGAGGGAGGAAAAAAAAAAAAAAAAAAAAAAGCGAAGCAGGAAAGAAATCCAGGCTGAAAAGGAGGAAAGAACACCAGAGTGAAAGGCCGGCATGCTGGAAATAATTTGTTCAGACTGAATCCACTAGCAGAGGGGCAGAAATTTTGCTGTGCTTGGGAATGTCGCGCTTGGACTCGCTGGTTTACTGACAGCATTTCTTTGCTCCCCCTCCTGTGCTGAGCTAAAGCCAGTGAGCGAGAGGGAGGGAGGGAGAAAAAGCGAGGCCAAGAGCTTTCTGCGGTCGGTGGGGGCCTATAAATATCCAGTGAAGTCTTCTAATACCGATCGGGTGCGTCACCAGGGCCCTCCCGGCCGCGCTGCTGCAGCCGTGCCAGCGGAGCGGGAGCTGCGGCGGCCCGGGTCCGGCATGGGCAAAGGGGCCGAGCGCTGTGAGCCACGGGCAGGCTCGGGGAGGAACGGGGTAATGATCCACGAGTCCCTGCCAGCTGCTTCGCCGCGCCCGAGAGCTGCAAAGCCTGCTCTGGTTCTCTTGAGACTGCCCGGCTGGCACCGATAAATGCTCCTTGCTGGGATAAATGGGTGTTCGAGGTCTGTGTCGCTCCTGACTTGGTCTTGGGAGGATCTCTGAAGCCCTGCTGTGCTCTTTGCTCCCCCACCTCGCTCCTCCTCTCCCCGTAGTGAAAGGTCAGAGGAGGAAGACGAGGGGCTAAAGGTGGGCAGGTTGCACAGGCTGGTTCAGTGCCACCCCTGGTTAGTGATCCCTCCTCTGCAGGTTTAAATGCTGCTCTCAGAGCTGGCTAAAGGCAAAGGCAAATGTCTCAGGGATGCCTGTGAGCATTTGTAGCCCAAATTTTACATCACTGTCACCATCACTCCACACCACTGGAGATAGCCCCCCCATAAACAAAGCTGCTGCTCCTGCCTTTTAAACCATTGCTGTCTAAACCAGTTTCAAGACTGGAGTGATAGAAGACCCGGCTCTTGCTTTCCTGAGCTCCTGCTCAGCTCCGTAGCAGCAAGCTATGCTAAAGCACTTCTTCCACAGAATGTGTATCTAAGACAGTATAAAATGCTTGCATAATCATGGGGATGAATTTTTATTCTGATGAAAATAAGACTCTAATTATTCGCCCCCCCCCTTTTTTTTTGTTTGTTTTTATTTGTGCGTTCGTTTTCGGTTTTTGCAAAAATGCTATATTTTCTGAGCATCTGACCTGCTTCATATCAGCCATTTCTCCATCTCTTTTGTATTCCTTTATTCCTCCTTGGAAGGTTTGGCAAACTTGCAGGCAATTTGATATATATTTGAAGGAGCCCAGTTAATGGAGTTCTCCTTATCTTTTCTTAACTTCCTAAATTTCAGAGACCCACAAATGTCACTGATAAAAGGATGAGGATGGACTAGCCAAATCTCAACTGCTTTGCACCCATTTCCAAAATAAATTCTTAATGATGGGACATTGTTGAAGGGTCTCACAACAATCCAATGGAAAGAAGCAGAGTAACCTGCTGACAAATTCTTCTTAAATGGGTCTATTTGCTAAAAATCAGCCTGTTAACCAGAAGATGCCAGGTCACAGGCAGGCAGACACAGGTCTTTCTGATCAGCCAATGCATTGAGATGTGATCCATTCCAAGGAAGATGGTGATTTCTCCCAGATTTGAGGGTCTCCATGGGGCCCAAAAATGCCCCATCAATGTCCAGTGGAGGAGCCATCCCTCTGTGACATCACTCTGCACCCAGCAACTTGGGACCCCTTCAGGCATCCTAATTTCCTAAATTCCTTGAAGATGGTGAAGCTCTGGAGCAGTGTGGAGTTGGCTAAGAGCAGCCTCTGCAGGAGGAGGTGCAGTTTTCTCTGGATATTTCAATAGCCAGCATGTTTACCAGTGTCCTGGGGTGACTTTATGGTGCTTGTATCCCCATTCATCTGTTTAGCCCAGAAATAAGTTTTGCACCTTTAATGGTTCTGAGAGCAAAGGAGGGGAGAGAAGGAGCCAGGAGTTTGTTATCAGGAGCTACACTCGCTCGCCCGCATCCTGCTCCTGGACTGTGTTGTCTGTGGATGGACAGACAGCAGGACAGAGCTCTCCTTTGCTTTTAGTTAGTTTAGCTAGCTGAGGCAGAGAAGTTCCCCGGGCTGTGGTTTTTTTCCCTTTTCTTTGGACCTCTTGAAGCCTGCTCTGGACTGAACACCCAGGGCAGCACCGGCAGCTGCACCTGAGGCCACCGGGCCAGGCCTGGCCTGTGACGTTTCCAGCACTGGAGGGACTGATCAGAGACTGAGTGAGCTGAACAGCAACCCATGGAAAGGATTTTCTGAGTTTGTCATCTCTCTTGGAGCAACAAGAAGTTTTATTGTTTAATATTGTTAATTTTTTGTGCTGGTGAATGCTTTGCCTGTTAAAGAAACAGGTTTTTTCCACTTTTCTCCAAGGCAATCTTTTTGCGAACCAGTTGGGGGAGGGGCCACTTGAATCTGCTTTCTAGAGGAACCCCTTTGGGGATTTTCTCCCGCATGTGCCCTAAACCAGGAGAAATACATTTTTTGGCACCTACAGTGTGGCTAGAGAAAGTGGAAAAAACCTGTACTGACTGTATTTTGGTTGTACTTACTCTGTATTGGGACAAAAAAGCAGTCAGTAGCCATTCTGCTTGAATTCATAATGTCTCTCTGGGTGGAGGCCTTCATGTTTTTCTGGTCCCGAGGCGTTTTTGAGGTTTTAATACCATTCTGGTCCCTAGGTTTATTTTCTTATCCAGAAATAGCTCCAGTATTGTCCCTAATAGGTAGCTTTTATAGTAGAGGGGCATGGATTAAAACAGCTATTGTGCTGGGCTCAGTGATAATGGTTCATAGGGAGTTTACAAAGGTACTGGAGTCTGTTCAAGATATGTATGGTTTATGGTTTCTTTGTCCTGCCCAGCGTCCCAGTTCCAGTAGCATGTTTTGGGGATTTATTAGTAATTGCACCCAGTTTGTTAGAGGCAGAACAGGGGATGAGGCTTTCCAGCCTTTCCTTTCCTTCTCCTTTGAATCTGTTACATCACTTTTTGAGAATGTTCAGTTTACCTTCCTGATATTTAGTCTGGTAGGCTTCCTCCATTTGATTTGCAGGTTGTCTAGAGTGAGGACTGAGATGTCCAGAGGAGCTGATGAGACCCCTGACCCAGGAGTAGACCCAGGTGTGGAAAATCCTGAGTGGTGTGGTGAATGGGAGGATATGGGCCAAACCCTGAAGGCGTTTTCTGACCCTATAGCCTGGGACTTTCCATGTAAACAAATTCAGAACCCAGCTAAGATGAGGAAATACTTGAAAGATAAGTGGGCTTGATGACTCCAAAGAGAAAAGGCTCGTTGCAGTAAGCTGGGCCCATACCTATGCTTATCGCACACTGCTAGATACTGCAGGACAGCAGATAGAGAGGCAGGGGGGCAGGGAGATAAAGCAGCAGCTACCCCAGTCACTCAGGCTGCAGCCAACACCCCAGCTACTCAAGCTGTAGCTAAACCAGACAGTGAGCCTAAGGCACTGGCAGTCACAGTGGGGAAGGAGCACCCCAGCCAAATCGATCAGGCAGTGATCGATGATGATGATCTGGAGGAAGGACCCTCAAAGCCAGCACCTAACACAAAATCAGAAATAAAAGCAACTGACACAAAATCAGAAGTAAAAGCAACTGACACAAGACCAGAAGCCACTATTGAGTCCTTTTCCCTGGAGGACCTTTGTGGCCTAAGGAAGGATTACATCCGACAACCCGAATCCATAATTAGTTGGGTGGTCCGTCTTTGGGGTGCTGCAAGCGATGCTACAATTCCGGACGGCACTGAAGCCAGGCATTTGGGATCCCTGTCACAGGATCCTGTCATCGACCAAGAAACGATGAGGGAGGCAAACCCTCACCGCCTCTGGGCACAGGTCCTGAAAAGTGTTGCACAAAGATACCTGTGCGCAGACGATGTCTATATGCAGCAAACCCAGTGGAAAACCATAAACAAGGGTTTCAACGCTTGAGGGAAATGGCAGTGGCAGAGATTGTCTTCTCTGATGATGACCTAGACACTGTAAATCCACACTTGGTACCATGCACATCCATGATGTGGCGAAAACTTGTACAACTAGGGCCACAAAAATACGCTTCTGCTTTAGCCATANGGCTCGTTGCAGTAAGCTGGGCCCATACCTATGCTTATCGCACACTGCTAGATACTGCAGGACAGCAGATAGAGAGGCAGGGGGGCAGGGAGATAAAGCAGCAGCTACCCCAGTCACTCAGGCTGCAGCCAACACCCCAGCTACTCAAGCTGTAGCTAAACCAGACAGTGAGCCTAAGGCACTGGCAGTCACAGTGGGGAAGGAGCACCCCAGCCAAATCGATCAGGCAGTGATCGATGATGATGATCTGGAGGAAGGACCCTCAAAGCCAGCACCTAACACAAAATCAGAAATAAAAGCAACTGACACAAAATCAGAAGTAAAAGCAACTGACACAAGACCAGAAGCCACTATTGAGTCCTTTTCCCTGGAGG